>PVIU01003228.1:95471-132971 GCA_004026605.1 Ondatra zibethicus | reverse complement strand
GAGCTGAGAACTCTACCCCTGTCTTGGCTCTGCACTCCCTCGGCAAGCCTTTAATTCTGTCACCCCATCAGGGGAGATGAAGAAGATTTCTTTTAAAAGACTCTAAGCTACTGGACGCATCTCTGAAGAGGACTAAAGCACCTACCAAGGGCACAGATGGGGAAGTGGGTCACAGTCAGGGCCTCCCAAGGACCATGGGGCCACCTCCCAGAGTCAAGGGACTTGCTTTGCCCCACTGTGACCTTGGGCTTTCTCCATCATGGGGATGTGCTCCAGACCAGGCCATTAGAAGCCCCAGGTTTACACAGATACCTTTTTAAGTTACAGGCTTGGGAAGGGGGAGGGATCAAAACCTGGCTGTTCTGGAACTAACTCTTGTAGACCAGGCTGGCCTTGAATTTACAAAGATCCGCCTGTCTCTGCCTCCCGAGTGCTGGGATTAAAGGCGTGCACCACCGCCGCCCGGCTTCCTTAAACTGTTCTGTCCTTGTTTGCCTGTCAAGGCTCTCACACTGAGGGCCTGGTATAACATCCCCTAGAAACCTGTCCAGCTTTTCAGTTCGACACTTGAACTCGCTGGAGCAAAGCTGGGACATGTGGGAGAAAGGTGAGGATGTGGGGTGGTGGAGAGAAGAAGAGGCCCCGCATGTGTCCTACATACCACAGAACGCCGATTTGTAGTAAAATAGGCTGGAGGCGAGAAAGCGGTGCTGGAGGAGGTATTTATAGCAAATGGCCATGCTTTGTGGCAGACAAGGCCACACTCAATTGTCTGGAAAGTCCTTCTGCAGCACACGGAGCCTTTCCCTCAGGAGGACGGGTCCTCAGCAGGGCACCAGGCTGGGCTGAGGGCTTCTCTGAAACCAGGTTGGTTTCCCTTCTCAGGACCCTCCTCTACCTCCCCAGAAGGAAGAATTGGCACAGATAGGGGGAGGGAGGGAGAGAGAAATTTCTCTTGGAACATAAATATTGACTCTAATCATCAAGGGAGGCCTGGGGGGGTGTTAATCAAGAATAGCTTTGTATCCAGCAGAGACATTCAGTGGCCTCCTCCTCCCCAACTTCTTCCTCCCTCCTCTTCCTGCTCTTCCTGCAGGATCCTCCTTTTTTCTCTCCCTCCTCCTTCCTTTCTTGTCCCTCTCTTCTCTTTTTCTTCCTCTTCCATCTTCTCCTCTTCCTTGTTCTGTTCCTCCTCCCCCTCCTCCCCTTTCTCCCCATGGGCATTTTCCTCTGTCTCCTCTCTCCTTCATCTTCATCCTCTTCCTCTCTCTCCCCTCCTCTTCCTCTTTTGCAATCACTGTTTTATAAGGGAACTATTCGACTTGTCCGTCCACCTGAGTGACACTCATGCTAACAGGAGAAACTGGAGCCATCAGTGCTTTTATCCCAGGCAGGAAGCTGACAGTGTAGAGGAAAATTAGGTCAGAGTTTCTGTTCATCAGTCAGCAATCTCTGCTCTTCAGAAGCATGTTCCCAAGTTAGGGACCCAAGAAGAACGTGGCAGCAGACCTCTGTAGCCTGCAAGAGCCAGCCCAGGGGGTGAACAAGGTCGGTAGAGTACAGTCCAAATGCTGGTGAGCCCACCGGGCTGGTTTCAGATCCTGGGTCACCCACACTTTAGTGGGACAAGTGACTTCCTGCCGTTTTCCAACCTCTGCCTCTAAAACGGAGCGGAGATAACCATAGTGGAGATGAAGTGTGTAGCCACACTCAGACACAACACGGGCAAAGGTAAAACAAGCATCATGAAAACAGCGAGAGGAAACAAACACTTACAAGGCATCCTCACCCCAGCTCACATTCATGCAGTGCGATGAAGAGCTGAGTCGCCCTCAAACGCCCTAAGGGAGAAGTGGCACCACCACTTGTTTGAAAAGCAGAAGGTGGCAGGAGGGGATAACCACCCACTAAGAATCTCAGAGCCCCCAAAACTGCCTATGGGAAATGAAGATGGGAAAGGAGCAATCAAAAAAACCCAGCGAGACAAAAACAGAGCGTCTATTGTCAGAGCCACCTGACCCTCTCCCCAAAATGCTCAAAGCAAATGAAACTAGATAAGAATATTAAGTCCCATAAAATAATTGTAAATATGCCAGAAGTAATTATGTAGATAATTGCAAAAGAGCAGTATCTCTGCCCATTTCCTCTCTTGACAGTAATAAAAAAAGATACTAAATGATATGAGTATAATTATGTTGCTGAGCCTCCCTAGAATTGTAATATTCTCTGTGTGTGAGTGTGAATGCTTGTAGGCATGTAGATGCACATGTCTTTGGGTATGTGTGTGCATGTGTGTGTGAATACCCGTGTGGAGGTCAGAAGTCAACCCCAGGTGTCCTTTCTCAGGCACTTATCCCCCTTGTTTTTGAGACAGGGTCTCTCACTGGCCTATAATTCACAAAGTAAGCTCAGCTTGCTGACCTATGATCCCTAGGGTCTGCCTACATCGGCCTCTTCAGCACTGAGTTTACAAACATGTGGCATCTCTCCTGGCCTTTCTCACATGGGTTCTGGAGATTCAAACTCAGGTCTTCATTCATAGGGAGCCAACTGAGCCCTCTCCTCACCAGAATTACAATAGTCTGGACAATAATAGTGCAAAAACGGGAACAAAGATGTAACCGACAGAGAAAACGTCCTCACGTGGTAACTCCGATCCACAGGAGCGAAGAGAAGCAGAACAGCTTGAACGTTCAGTCAGTGAAATAGATCCTAAATTAAGAGGGTGAGGTGAGGGGATATTTAGTTCAAGGCCAGCCTGGGCTACAAAGTGACTCTCTGCTATAAACACTGAAAATAAAGATATAGGGACTCGAGAGATGGTTCAGTGGTTAAAGGGACTGACTCTTCTTCCAGAGGACCGTTTGTTCCTTAGAACCCACATGGCAGCTCACAACCATCTGTAACTGTAGTGCCAGTGGGTCCAACACCCTCTTCCAGCCCCCATGGGGCACTGTATGTACACAAAAACTAATAATATACATAAATAAAATAAATATTTTCATACAGATAAAGATATAAGATAAGAAAGCTGTGCACTTCCTCCGTGTCTGGCTAGAATCCCCACACTAAGCTTCTTGGGGTGTTAGCCCGTTTAGCTCTGAACACTTTGTGTAGCCATCATCATCTCTTTGTTTGACCCTGCAAAGGGTTAGTGGAGGAATCAGAGAGTTAATGTGTGCAAATTGCTTGGAACAGTGCTTGGCCCGTGCCCTGACCCAATAAGCATCTGCCGGTGGGGGGCAGAGATGTGCACAGCAGAGAGAACTGTGAGCCCACCACTGGGGTTCTGAGGAAGGGTGAACTGTGTGGCCTGGCCAACTCAGCAGGCTATGCAGCCTGGGCCTGACGGATGGCACTTGTCACCAGAATTAGATCAAGTCTGCACATTTTCCTGTCTACATCTATTAAGTAGCAGGGTACAAAAATTGTTTCCCATCTCGCACTGGCTTTATCACACCCTGTAGCCACGGGGAAAGCGGGTGTTACGGGCTCCTCAGTGTTGCTGGAGGTGCGAGCAGGCGAGACCATGGGAGCTGGCTTCTAATTGGCGACGATTAAGGCTACATGTCACTGAATTATGGAGCTTGCAGCCGCCACCACCAAGTTTAATTTAAAGAAGGGAGATATTGTGCGATGCCACCTCCCCTGGAGGGTTTTGGGCTTGTCTGAAACAGCTATAAGACAAAAATCCATTTCTTTTGTCTCAAAAGTTGGGGTGGTGGCTCCTCTCATGGGATTGGTGTTTGGTGGGTTACTGGGTCTCTTATGCCGCCCAGAGTCCTTGATGTGCCCTGTGGCTAAGCTGAAACCTAGTAGCCAAAGGAAGGTCCGTGCTGACACCTCAAGGATGTGCTGCTGGGCATCATCCATCAAAGGGAAACTCCAGGGACAGATGTGTTTGTCTAAAACTTACTTCTCTGCCCCTTCCTGCCCCTCTTCTCTTTTTATTTGCTCTCTCATTGCACATTATTTTTCTGTAATCAATTTCCACTTCTATTATTTCCCTCTCTTGAGGGAGAAAGTTTTTATTTTAATTGATTTTTCCATCTTCTTGAGATATGGAGTTAGAGAACTGATGTTTAGCTTTGCCTCTGTGTGTGTGTGTGTGTGCCTCTGTGTGTGTACCTGTGTGTGTGTGCCTGTGTGTGTGTGTGCCTCTGTGTGTGTGTGCCTGTGTGTGTGTGTGTGATACACACTGTGGTTTTGTTTTGTGTGATGTGTGTATACATGTGGAGGTCAGAGGTTAATGTCTTCCTCTGCTGTTCTTTATGCTAGTTGGTTTTGTTTGTTGGTTGGTTGGTTGGTTTTGTTTTGTGTTTAAGATAGAGTCTCTCAATTAATATGGCGCTCACTGATTGGTAGGCTGGCTGGCCAAAGAGTGCCAGCAACCTGCCTGCCTCCATCCCCACCTTCATGCTAGGGTTACAGGCACTACCACCACACCTGGCTTTTATTTTCTAAGAATAAAAGCGCCGGGTGGTGGTGGCGCACACCTTTAATCCCAACACTCGGGAGGCAGAGGCAGAGGGAGTTTGAGGCCAGCCTGGTCTACAAGAGTTAGCTCCAGGAAAGGCTCCAAAGCTACAGAGAAACCCTGTCTCAAAAAAAAAAAAAAGAAAGAAAGAAAGCATAAAAGCAAGGTGCTTGTGTGGCAGCCACCTTACTGACTGAGACATCTCCCCAGCCCTGACATTTGCTCTTCAGGTAGGGATTTTCCTAAGCTCTTTGTTACTTGACAAGCTCTGACAAGGGATATATGATCATCATTTATTTCCACCAACGAAGAAAACAGTCTTTAAATTGGTCATAGGGGAAAAGGCACATTGATTTCAATTAATTCTCTCTCTATTTGAGACATATAAGACAGTATTATTTCTTATTTAAACATACACACACATGCATGAACACACACATACTTACACATACATGTGAACATCATGTATGCACGTGCAAATAATCCATTTGGCATTTCTTTTATGGAAATCTGTTTATAACACATTTCATGGTTTCTTTTATCTACTAATATTCTCATTTTGCCTTTGATGCTGAGAGATATCTCTACTGGGTATAAAAGTCCAAATTGATGAATACTTGTTTTAAGAACATGGAAAGTGTTATCATGTAAGATTTTGACCTTCATCATTTCAGTATTTGACATTTGTCTTAGCACTGCCCCTGAATAGATCTAGTCACTTTCCATTGAGTGCTAGACATTTACGTGGGAGAACAGCAGGAGCTCCTGGGGCTGGTCCCCTTGCTTTTGGCATCTGTTACTAGAAGACCGTCTACATCCTATCCTGAAGGTGAACTGGTTTGAAGATGGCTTCCAATCTTTGCAGAGACAGATCTGTCACTTCCTAGGCCCCACACTGGAAAATCTTGGTGATTTATTAGACCTGTCTTCAGTGAGCGGAGGTGAGCTCTCATTTTGATTCCATGATATCAAAATGCAAATGAAAGATCTGCACAGCCTTGGGCTCAGGATCTCAGACTCACACTTCTTATGTATTGGCACATTCTTTTTTATTGTTTTTATTGAGCTACATATTTTTTCTCTGCTTCCCTCACTTTATCTCCTCTCCCATGGTCCCCATGCTCCCAATTTACTCAGGAGATCTTGTCTTTTTCTACTTCCCATGTAGATTAGATCTATGTATGTCTCTCTTAGAGTCCTCGTTATTGTCTAGGTTCTCTGGGATTGTGATTTGTGGGCTGGTTTTCTTTGCTTTATGTCTAAAAGCCACTTTTGAGTGAGTACATATGATATTTGTCTTTCTGGGTCTGGGTTGTCTCATTCAATATGATGTTTTCTAGATCCATCCATTTGCCTGCAAATTTCAAGATGTTATTTTTTTTTCTGCTGTGTAGTACTCCATTGTGTAAATGGACCACATTTTCCTTATCCATTCTTCAGTCAAGGGACATTTAGGTTGTTTCCAGTTCTGACTATGGCAAACAAAGCTGCTATGAACATAGTTGAGCACATGTCCTTGTGATACAATTGATCATCCTTTGGCTATATACCCAAAAGTGGTATTGCTAGGTCTTGAGGTAGGTTGTTTCCTAATTTTCTGAAAAATCACCACACTGACATCCAAAGGCGTTGTACCACCTTGCATTCCCACCAGCAATAGAGGAGTGTTCCCTTTGTCCCACATCCTCTCCAACATAAGTTGTCATCAGTGTTTTTGATCTTGGCCATTCTTACAGGTGTAAGATGGAATCTCAGAGTTGTTTTGATTTGCATTTCTCTGATGACTAAGGATGTTGAGCATTTCCTTGAGTGTCTTCCAGTCATTTTAGATTTCTCTGTTGAGAGTTCTCTGTTTAGGTCTGTGCCCCATTTATTATTGGATTATTTGTTCTTTTGATGACCAATTTCTTGAGTTCTTTGTATATTTTGGAGATCAGCCCTCTGTCCAATGTGAGGTTTGTGAAGATCTTTTCCCAGTCTGTAGGCTGCCATTTTGTCTTGTTGACCATGTCCTTTGCTTTAAGAAGGTTCTCAGTTTCAGGAGGTCCCATTTATTAATTGTTTCTCTCAGTGCCTGTGCTACTGGGTTTATTATGTTCAGGAAGTAGTATCCTGGGGTTGGCACATTCTTAAGTGGGCAAGTTGCATAAGATACCAGGCTCATCACTGCATCTCTTCTGTCTTCCTCTCACCACCTCTGAAATCTTGGTTTTCTTGATTATTGGCCAACCTCTTCAAACTGATTTTTCACTTTTAATCCAGTTCATTTTCAGCAGGATGGTTTGCCTAATCTATGTTAGTTATTCATAGCCAGAAATGGCTATTTTTAACAAGCTACTTAATCACAGCCAAAAATAGCTTTTTAAATCTCATTGATGTTTCTCCTCCCTCACCAGAATAAAACTGTTTTCATTATTGTGGCTGAAAATAATTGCCTGGTATTTGCTACTCATTTGTCTTTATCCTTAAAATAAATTCTCTGGCTCTTTGCAAATCTTTCCTCTCCAGGGTAACCCCAGAGTCATGGCATTTCCTAAAGAACTCTGGAGAGAGAGGCGGCTCAATGGTTAAGAGCCTCTTGCCATTCCTGAAACCCAATGGTAACTCCCAACCACCTATGACTCCAGGGAAGACACAACATATATGTGGTGCAGAGACATGCACTCAAACACGTAAAATAAAAATAAATAATTTAAAAATAATAATAAAAGTAAAAACAGCTCATTGCATTGAATTCATAGATCAGTTTAGGGAAGTTTTTATGCCATTGGTTTTTTATATAAAAATATGAAATATTCTTATTTAGTAATATTTATCTATATTTGTCAATAATGTTATTTTATAAATTGTTTGTGCATATGTGTCAGTATGGGTAAATATGTGTCAGTGTGTGTAAATAGGTGTCAGTGTGTGTAAATAGGTGTCAGTGTGTGTAAATATGTGTCAGTGTGTATAAATAGGTGTCCGTGTGTGTAAATAGGCGTCCGTGTGTGTAAATCTGTGTCAGTGTGTGTAAATAGGTGTCAGTGTGTATGTAAATTGTCAGTGTGTGTAAATATGTGTCGGTGTGTATAAATAATAGGTGTCAGTGTGTGTAAATAGGCATCAGTGTGTGTAAGTTGTCGGTGTGTGTAAATATGTATTGGTGTGTGTAAATATGTGTTGGTGTGTGTAAATAGGTGTCAGTGTGTGTAAATTGTCGGTGTCTATAAATATGTATCAGTGTGTGTAAATATGCGTCAGTGTGGGTAAATATGTGTTGGTGTGTGTAAATATGCGTTGGTGTGTGTAAATAGGTGTCAGTGTGTGTAAATAGGTGTCAGTGTGGGTACTCATATGACAGAGGGCCTTGGGCTTGTCCTCCATGTTGTCTGCTACAGGGTCTCATCACTGCTGGACACACCAGGCTAGCTGAGCAGCAAGTTCCAGGAATTCTCTTGTCTTTGCCTCCTGTCTCACAATAGGAGTGCTGAGACTGCAGATGTGCAAGCACATCTGGGGTCTGGGATCCCAGCTTAAGACCTTAATCTTACACAAGTGCTTTATTCACTGTGGTGGTCAAGTTTTTGTCAGTGTGACACTAACCTAGACATATTTCAAAAGGGGAAACCTCAATTGAAGAAATGCCACCACAAGATTGTTTTGTGGGGCATTTTCTTGATTGACGATTGATTCAGGAGGGCTTAGCCCACCATGGGTGGTACCATTCTTGGGCAGGTGGTCCTGGCTGGTATAAGAAAGCATACTGAGCAAGCCATGGGGAGCAAGCTAGTAAGCAGCACTTGTCCATGGCCTCTGCTTCAGTTCCTACCTCCAGGTTCCTGCCTTGAGTTCTGACCCCAACTTACCTCAGTGATGGACTGTGACCTGAGAGTTGAAAGCTAAAGAAAATCCTTTGTTCTCCAAGTTGCTACTGATCATTGTGCCTGTCACAGCAGCAGAGAAGCAAATTAGCATATTCATCGAGCCATCACTCCCACCCTATATCTCTTTTCCAGCATGACTGTTTAGTTCCAACAGCTTACCACTTTGTTGCTGCATAGGAAGTGTTTCCTCCATGATTATCTTTTCTATTTGGCTACTATTCCCGTGTAGCTATTTTTTCATTCAACCATTTATAGAACCCCTTGGGTTTTCTTGTTTTGGTTTGGTTTTTAGGAAGGGTTTCACACTGTAGTGCAGGCTGGCCTGGAATTCACTGTGTAGCCCAGGGTAGCCTCAAGTCCATGCCAATCCTCCTGCCTTGTCTTTCCAAGTGCTCACTTCAGACAGAAGCCACCATGCCTAGCTGGATTATTTTTAATGCCACTTTCTCCAGCTGATTGATTGGGATATCTGTGTCTGTTATAGCACATAGGTAAGGATGTACCTAGGATGTTCCCAGGCACTGATGTCTGTCAGTTTTCTGTAACTATTCCTGTAATGATTATAAATACCTAAGTTGATCAACGCTTCCTCCTTAGAAAAGGTTATTTGGGCTCCCGATTCTGGGGATTTCAGTTTGTGAATGCTTGCCCTCATTACTCTGGGCTTGTGGTGAAGCACACATCATGGAGGAGTGTGCAGCTCTTCTCAAAGAAAAAAAAAAAGAGGAGACTTAGGTCCCATGTTCTCGTCAGGGCTGTACCTCCAATCGCTTAAAGACTTCTCTCTAGACCCGGCCTCCTAAGGTTCCACCACTTCCTAATTGCAGCACCCTGAGGGCTCCACCCTCAACACCTGGACATTTAGATGATGTATTAGCATGGAGGGAAGACATTTTGCTTTTTACACAGGAAACCTAGACATTTCCCAGAGTATCTTTGGTGGTGTAGAATGTTTACTCTGACACAACCCGTCAATGCAGCAGACAGCGGTAGCTGAGCAGAGCCCAGGGACCAAGTTCTCAGGGGAGCCTGGGTAGGTCTCTTCCACGCTGGGGATATGTGGAACTCTCTGAGGATGTGCAGAGGGGCCTCTGCTGTGCCTCGGGTAGCAGGGCCTTTGTAAGCTTTCCAAGGAGGTTGAATGATACTTTTAGGATTGTGAAGTTGGTTTGTTTCCTTCTAAAATACTACTGGTAGGAATTTATCCTGAAAAAATACTTGCAAAAAAAAAATACTTGCAAATTCCCCCTTGATATTTAGAGATAAGTAAGCTTATTCTTGGTTTTTGTAATAAGGACATATTTGAAAAGAAAAAACTATTCTGCAGTAGGGAAATGGCTAGCTCACCTTGAGCATATGCAAATCAGAGAATACACATTCTGAAGTTATTAAACTAATGCAAAGCATTGATAATATTAAATAAACAGCATCAAGCTATACTATGTGTGCATATGGTATATAATGTGGTCCCATTTTTAAGTCATAGAAAATTTTCAGCTGCACAGAAAAATGCTAAAAGGCAATACTGTGGCGATAAGCAGTAGTTAAACCTTTCTCACTATGGTGCAAACGTCTGACAGGAGGGAGGGTTTATTGTGATCACAGTCTGGGCACAGTCTATTGCGGCAGGGAAGTGTAGTCATGAGACTGACTCTCAGGGAACAGAGAGAGACGGATGCTGGTCCTCTACACACTCTCTCCTTTTCCTCTTTTTGTTCAATCTGGGAGCCCAGTCTTAGGACAGTACCGCCCACATTATTCTTCAGCCAATACTTAAGGGAACCACCCTCACTGATGCACCTACAGATGTGTTCCCTAGACGATTCCAAATCCCGCCAGGTTTACAGTGAAGATTAATTGTCACAAGATGTCTTGTTGGACCTTGATGATCATCTGACTTCTGCCGGATGTCTGTCTATTGGCAACGAGCATTGCCGGTTACCCACAATGCCTCTTAGTCTCTGTGAAAACTCGTTCATCAACCACCTCTTGCCAAACCAAGGGTGCGAGGAGTTTTAGAAAACTTTGATCTCCACTACAGGAGGTTTGGGGACACAGTATGATGGGGTTTGCCAGGGCTCTGTATCCTCCCCTTCATAGGAAAAATTCCTGGCAGACAATCTTGCTGTGGCTTAATCATAGAGCAGAATGTGTTAAAATGCGGAAAGCATACTCCTTGGGTCCTTCTTTTATTGAAGGACAATACATCCTTGACCAGCAATTCTCAAACCCTAACGAGAGCATCTGCAGTATAACAGAGAGAGACTGGCAGAGCCAGAGGGGAAAACAAGCTCTTTGGCAGCCTCCCAGTCAGCAGCCATATGACCATTTTTGCCAGGAGGTGGTGTCTCAGACCAAGACAGAGCAAGTTTAGAGAGGGAAGTGTGGAATGAGGCTGAGGTCCCCAAGTTTCAGGTGACAGTCCCTTCTAAGCCCCTGCGTGCTTGGTCCTTAGCACATAAGTTTGGATTTTTTCATCTGTGTCTTCAGAGATGCCAATTTCCCTACCATGAAGTCATCCTGTAGCATTACACACAATAACTCCTCATAGGCTAAAGACCTAGCAGCTCCTCAGCTGGATAAGGATGCTCCTAAGCACCCTACAGTGTACATGGGAGGATAGCATAGGATGCTCCTAAGCACCCTACAGTGTACATGGGAGGATAGGATAAGACACTGCTAAGCATCCTACAATACACATGATTGATGACTCTCATAACAAATAATTTCCCAGCCCCAAAGGTCAGTAGGTTGAGAAAACCCACTCTAAAGCATGATGATCTTGGGTTGGCCATCACACATGGGCGCTGTTTTTCCTGTGACAGTTCCTGAGAAAATCCAGTATCTTCTCATGGCCAGAAAGGCCCATAGCGTTACTCCTGTGTACTTTCTTAATCAGAACAGTTGCAAAACCTCCAGATTCAAGGGAAAGGGGCGCACATCCCATTCCTCAAGACAAAGAATATCAAATGACTTATGATCATTTTCAAAAATATCTATTTTATTTCTATTTTATGTGTATGAGTGTTTTGCTTGCATGTGTGTATGTATACCACATGCATGCCTGCTACCTGCAGAGGCAAGAAGATGTTGGATCCCCTGAAGCTGGAGTTGCCAGATGGTTGTGAGCTACTATGTGTGTCCTGGGAACCAAACCCAGGTCTTCTGCAAGAGCAGCAAGTACTTTTAACACTGAGCTGTTTCTCCAGCCCCTGTGGTCATTTTTAAAAGCTCTCCTAGAAGATAATGAGGATATTCTGGTTGGACGCAGGCAGGGGATTAGCACCCACTAACTGTCCTCTGGTCACCTTTTCTTGCTGGCTACTGGCCACACCATCGCTGGGTCAATGAACCAGCTCAGAGGAGCAGCTGCTACTAGTTCCAAAGCCTTGTCAACAGTCCTTGCTCCCCAAACCCTTCATCAAGGCTCTCCTGGGTTTCCTCTGAGCCAGGCAGGTGTTGACCTGGGGTGTCTTTATTTGACTGTCTTTTTACTATTCTCCAATTGAACCCCGTCCATCCTCCCCCACAATTCTTTGCACCTACTACCTCACCTACCCCTGAGTCCCTGAGCACTTCATCTCAAAGTCCTTTCATGACTGACTTGGGCAGGGAAATGTACCATTAGTGATTTAATCTCCACAAGACGTCTCTCTCTAATTGCTAGTCATGGATGATAATTAGCAGCCGTTAATTCCTGATCATTAACAAGCTAATACTTAGAGGTAATGGCACCGGTAATCATCATAAGCCATACAAAACCGCCGTGCTCCCGGGCCCCAGTTTCCAAAGGATGATACTGCATGGGGCTAGCTTCAGTGCGGGACAGAGATGGCACCCTTCAGTTTTGTTTCTGCCAGCAGTGGTTGGAGAGCTGATGTCTCTAATCTTTAATCTCATGTTCTTCTCTGGCTAGAGAAATAATGTGTGTTCTTTTCGAAGCCTTCTGGAGCACAGAAAAGTATAAAGAACATAAAACACCTATAACCTTATTACCCGGAGCATCTCCTATTGATATTTTGGTTTATTTCTTCCCAGTCTGTAAATTTTTCACAGAGTCAAGCGTCCATTAAGTTTGTGGTTTTGCAGTCTTCTCTGTTTGTTGAACATCCTAAGGTAAACATCTCTCATGTGGGGGCAACTTACACAAATTGCCCTCCTTTCTCTTCAGAGACAAAAAAAAAAAAAAAGGAAGCAATGACTGCAGAGGATGAAAGTTGGGAGACAGAGAAGCAGGCATCAGAATGGACTGTGGCGAGGGAGATGGCTTGCCGAGTGAGGGACGTGTTTCTGGAGCAAGCCTGAGAAACTGACTTAGATCCCCAGAACTCCTGTAAAAGAGCTGTCCAGACATCGATAATTTTCACTTTTGTTCCTCATAATGACAGCCTGGTTTGTCTCTGGCACTTCTGCCTCCTGGAAACTGATTGCCTGGCATGGGGTCCAGGGAAATGTTAGTCTCCTTGCTTACAACGTGGTTTTCGGAACCAGAGGTACCAAGTCACCATGGCCTACTATGGAAATGATACCAGAAGCTACCACCCAGGGGCGACTTCCCATAGGAAGTCCCAAAACATTCGTTATTCTAATCCTTATGTAATACTCGATCATTTAGAAAGTTATCTAAAGACGTGTGTCTTAGGCATTTCTGGATTCTAGAATGTCGTCTTTGCATATTTGTCCACTGCTTGAAAACTCCTTGAGCCCATTCATTTCTCCAGGAGAAAACCATACGGTGTAGGCAGAGAGTTTGGAGTTGGATTTGGCTTTAATCCAGTCTGCCATCTATGGTCTCCTTTAGGCTGCTTGACACCTCTAAGCCTCAGTTTCCCCATCCATGAAATGACATTAATACTACCTACCCGTGGGTTACTGTAAGGGATTGCTGAGGGCTCTGTGCAGTAACTGAGAGTCAGTACTTTATACATAAACATGATGCTACAATAAAACTATAATTATGTTTGCAATGAATTTGCCAAATTTCTTTGCTTTTTACCCCCACCCCCCATGCAGTTGTCCTATTCTCCGGAAAAGGAGGGGACTCTTGGGGTTTGTCTAAGCACACTCCAGATTTTAGGGCCTGTTCTTGTAGAGTTCTTGGACAAAGTCACCTTCAGCCTCTTCTCTTATGCTTTGCTTTACTGATTCGGATCCAATCTCCTCTCCACTTTCATCTCTCCAAATCTCCAAGCCCCAAATCTTTCTCATCTCTGCCAAGCTTAACATTAAAATTGGCTGCTCACCTTCCGCCAGGCAACAGCTGTCGTATTTCAGGCGTCCTGATCTGTCTGCTCTGCGAAAAGTGGGGTTTTAGTTCATTGTTACTGAAAAATAATACCCCACACCAGGTCCAGCTTTGGCTTTTGCAAGCTACAGTCCTTTCCACCATGGCAGTTAATCCCCCAGCAATTCTGGGGAGGGGGCAGAATAGGTCTTTTTATTCTCTAGAGGAGCAGCATGGCCCCCAAGGTGGGTTTCCCGGGCCCCTTTTGTGGCCAGATAAGTCTGGGGAAATTTGGAGTAGGTGACAGTAAGCCATGTTGTCAGCCTTTACCCCATGCAATGCAACTCTTCAGAGCCAAGATACAGGGCCAGCGGGCCCCTTCCCCCATCTAGAACTATTATTGCCCTAGCCCTCCACTGCTGTACAGCAGATGACTTGACGTTTCACTTTTACCTTCCTTGTCAAAGCCAATGCAGGAAGAGTTGTGGGACCTGAGCTTCCCACACTCTGCCTTGCAGACCCCCTACCTTTACACACCTCCAGAGCACAGCATGTGGTCCTTTCCACAGCTCTCCCACCTCCCCCGTGGTCAGCTGTTAGGGCAGGGTTCATGCTGTGGGATGACCCCTCCCAGGCAAAGAGCACCAACACCCTGTCCCCTGCCACCCAGCAGTGAGCGCAACTTCACAGACAAACCTGGTCTCTGATGCTTTTCAGGTTTCTTGGCCTCCCACCATGCTTAGCTCTCAGCCAAGGCATGGCCTCATTCCTTGGTAGGGTCCTTGGGACACCACCCAGGCGAGGCCATGCTGCTCCATTCTATACCCTAACCTTGTAACACTCAAAGTTGCCCACACCATTGGAACTCTGTGGCAGGGATGCTATAAGTGTGACCCTTGTCCTCCTCACCCTAGGCTTACATCTTTTAGAAGTGGCTCTGCCTGCCTTCGTCTGGCCTTGGGTCACATTCTGAGATTTCTTATAGATCAGTAACTTTATTCATTGTAACAAAATGCACAACAAAAGCGACATAAGGAAGAGTTTGTTTTGGCTCACAGTTTGAGGGGACATAGTCCACTGTGGTGCTGAAATCATGATGGCAGGAGCATGAGACTGCTGGGTACTCTGTGCCTGTAGGCAGCAGGGAGAGGCGAAGGAGCATGCTCAGCTCCCTCTTCATTCAGTTTAGGACCCTGCCCTAAAGATGCCGCTGTCCATGTTCAAGGTGGGTCTTCCCCTTCAGCTACGCCTTTCTGAAGATGTCCTCACAGCATCCTCAGAGGTGTGTTTCCATGGTGACTCTGAATCTAACAAGGCTGGCGTCACACTCTCTCATAGCAGGAGCCTTTCTGCAATGCTGTCTCCTGTTAACTTGGCACAGTGTTCCTCAGACTTTAATGGGCAGGCAAACTCACCTGGGTCTTCTTAAAATGCAGATTGACTTAGCTACATTTCTCGTCGCTATTGCAAAACACCTAATAGAAGCAACTTAATGGATGGAAGATTTATTTGGGTTCATGGCTCCAGTCTATCCATCACTGGGAGGAAGGCATGGAGCCTGTGGCAGTGGAAGAGCCCCCTCACATCTTGGAGAAGCAAGAACCGGAGGCAGATATAATTTCATGGTCTGTCCCGAGTGCCCCGCTTCTGCCAGCTGGGCCACAATACTGAAGGTTTCATAACTCCCCCAAACAGCCCTGCCAGTTCAGACCCAATATTCAAAAACATGAGCCTATGGGGGATTATTTCAGACCTAACCCATAACAGAACATTGGAGGGTTCAGCATCTGCTCTTTAAACCAGCTCCCTGGTGACGCCGATGCTACAGGTCCATGGGCAGCACTTGGAGCAGCAGAGATCAATTTTCCTCAACTTTGTGTTAGAATTACCTGGGAGCACTTTTTCAAGGTTATCATCAGGTCCTGATGAACGCCATATGAAACTATGTGAGGCAACCCAGAATAAGGGATTCTTAGACACTCCTGGGTGAGTCTAAGTTGCAGCCACAGTATAGAAGCCCCAAGGCCAGCAGCCCTGAAGGGCTAGCCTCCATCTGCTCTACTCCCCACTACTTCCCTAAGCCCTGCAAGCATCATGGCTTCCAGGAATGGAGTCATGGCTCACCTTGCAGATGCTCAGCTTAATGGCTGGTTCAGAGCTGGCCCCTGACAGTGAGGAGCTCTAAGCAGGGAACGGTCATTCCACATTCACTCAGAAGGATTTAGGAGGCTGTTGAAATTGACCTTTGATCCGGCTGCTTTACATGTGCTTACCCAGTCTCTCATTGGATCAGAGTCCCACAAGGAATGTTTCCCACAAACAGCCTTCTCTATCCCTGTCTGTCTCCCCAAGTCTGCTGCCCACTTCTAGAGCCTGCGTCGGAAAGCAGAAGACCCTTGTAGACCTTGACACTCAGAGGAACCCACCCAGAAAACTTGATCCCCACTTTTTCCTGTCTGGTGTCTTGGCAATGGCCCTCAGTGGGTTACATTGGACTGCTTTGGGGGTTACCATTTTTCTAGATAGAAAGTTCAAGGGCAAGAGCAGAATGCTCATCTTTGTATCTCTCATATATCTGATGGGATGCATGAATAGATAGATGGGTGGATGAGTGGGTGGATGGCTGACTGGATGGATGGATGGATGGATGGATGGATGGATGGATGGATGGATGGATGGATAGATGGGTGAGTGGATGGGTAGGTAGATAGATGGATGGATGATGGATAGATAAATGGATGTGTGGATGGATGGATGGATGGATGGATGGTTGTATGGATGCTTGGATGGATGGATGGATGGATGGATGGATGGATGGATGGATGGATGGATGGATGGATGGTTGGATGGGTGAATAGATGCATGAGTGGATGGAAGAATGGAGGGACAGATAGACGGCTAGATGGACAGACAAATGAGTGGATGGATGGATGGATGGATGGATGGATGGATGGATGGATGGATGGGCAGATGGATGGGAGGATGTGGGTGGACGGGTGGAAAGATGGATGGTAATGTGTAGGAAGGGGAACTCAGAAGACAAGGGGATAGACACAATAGCCTTAAGAGAAAGCTGTGAATCCCTGAGGGGCAGAGGGAGAGGGTCACCCTCATGTGGAGATGTCTGGAAACTAGGAAGTAGCCTAGTTATTCTTATTTATTCACTGAACCAGAGCAGACTGTCTTGAGTTACTGCTTACCGCCTCCTGCTCACGCTTCCTCCCTGTCCCCATAGCCCATTGCTCCTGTGAGACAGCACTGCTGACTGCCCAGTGACCATCCACGAAGATGAGTGCCTGTGGGAGGAAGGCCCTGACCCTGCTGAGCAGTGTCTTTGCTGTCTGTGGCCTGGGCCTGCTGGGCATCGCAGTCAGCACGGACTATTGGCTGTACCTGGAGGAAGGCATCATCCTTCCGCAGAACCAGAGCACGGAGGTCAAAATGTCCCTGCACTCAGGCCTCTGGAGGGTCTGCTTCCTTGCTGGTAAGGAGGACAGTCCTACGCTGGAGGAATACCTGCCCCAAGGGGTTTTCTCCCTACTTAGAGACACCCAGGAGGTGCCAGGAAACAACAGTTCAGCATAGACAATCTCCCCCAACTCTGGGCAGTGCTGCAAGCAGCCAGCAGACTACAGGCCCAAACTCAGACCCTGGTTCACAATGCCCAGAGACCAAGCTCTCTCTCAGGTCCCAGGGCTTGCTTTCCTACTAAAAGATCCATGCAAGCCTGGTTTTCCCACTCTGTGTTCCAGCGTTAAATGACACCTCACAAATCTAAAGTGCTTTCGCAGGCCTTACCTTAGCTACCCATGTCACTGATGGCACATAGCCTCCCCAATGACACTGCAAGGAAGGCTTATCATTGCCCCTTTACAAACGCGGAGGTGAAGACTCTAGCAGGTTGAGAGAATCTAGCCTGCTACCTCACTGACATCCACAAGATTAAAGAACAGGAAATGTTCAGCAGTTTCCTGTTCCTCTGTTGGTGAAATGGCCACACGAAGCAAACATAAACGTGGGTCTTTCCAGGAAGGTGCAAATTTTGACCCTGCTATTGTGGACTTGGGGCTTCTCTAGAACCAAGTGAGTTGCTACACCTAGAGCCCTGTGCTCAAGGCCTTTATCACAGCCAAGTTTCACCCTACACAAGAGTAGCATCTCCCTGTCCCACATGACCTGTGTAAGCTACATGGTCCCTGATAGCCACAGTATGGTCCCTGAGCTTCTCTTATGGGACCCTGGAACCTGTGTTGTGTTGAGAGAAAGCACAGCACTTTTCATCCCCTCTTGATGCTAGGGTTTTGGTGGATAGGTCAGAGGTTGAATGCGGTTTAGCAGAAAGGACACATCTGACTCCAGCCTGGCTATCCTGTGTCACTCTGTAGAGTCCACTTTAGGAACAGCTTCTAACTCTGACCTCATCTCCCCCTGCTCCAGATGCTGGGCATCCATCTCTGCCTAACCAGAGGCAGAGTTTGAAGTCACCAGGGTCTGATTGACAAGACTGGAGACGGGGCGGGAGGGGTTATTGCACAAAAATCTACACGCATGAGTCTGAGACAGCCATGCACCATCAAAGTCAAAAGCAACAGATGGCACCGGGTGCTTGCTGGGTATAGATTTCAGTGCTGACCTCTTTCCGTGCTTTCATCCTCACCTGGGAAGAAAGTGACATCAAGACAAGTCCCCCGCCCCTGCTGTGAGCCACCAGCCGAGGGATGAAAACTTCCCTAGCATGTTTCTCCAGCCCAGGTACAGAGACACAGGTCCTAGAAGCATTTGGAATGTACTAACCTCAAATCCATGTTGGAGTGGGACCTGGAAATGGCAGTGATTTCTTGTCTCCGCAGGCGAGGAGCGAGGACGGTGTTTCACCATCGAGTACGTGATGCCCATGAACTCCCAGATAACGTCAGAATCCACAGTCAATGTGCTAAGTAGGTGTCTACAATGTTCTAAGCTGGGCCACTGGTAGGACAGAGCCAGACAAAGGGAAGAGTCAAGCATCCCAAATCTTCTCAGGAGTTAGTGCCCTTGGCCTTGGCTGGTTATGCTGATCTAGTTCACTAGCGCTTGTGCTGCAGGTTCATTTTCCCAGGGTGAAGATAGATTGCTGGAACCCCCATATCTCTGACCCCAGGAAGTGAAGGAATATTCACACCCACATTGAAGCAGCCCCTCTGGACTGTAACAAGACTGACTTTATCACCTCAACCTCGCCAGATTTGCTCCCTCTCTCAACATGAGCTTGCAATGTTCCAATACAGTTCATCCTCTTAAGTTGGTTCTAGGACCCTCTGAATACAAACAGCTACACACTCAGATCTGCTGTACAAAATGGCTTAATACTCAATGTGCATATAACCAACACGCTTGTCCTGCAGACTTCAAATAACCTCTAAATACTGGCTAGTCGCTACTACCGTGTGAATGACTAAATTCAGTGCCAGCCCCTTCCCTCCTCAGAGGTCAGACTTATGTCACATGGTCCCAAGTCCCAATCTTCTAACCAATGTGGTTGCTCTTTCCTGCCTCCATCCTGAGTAACCTGTACGCATAAATTCGGTTGCTCTTGGGAGCCCACATGCATAACAAAGATACTCTATAGGTCGCCTTTCAGGAAACAGAGACAAAGAGCAAATTCTTTTTTTTTTTTTTTTTATTTCGAGACAGGGTTTCTCTGTAGCTTTGGAGCCTCTCCTGGAACTAGCTCTTGTAGACCAGGCTGGCCTTGAACTCACAAAGATCCACATGCCTCTGTCTCCCCGAGTGCGTGTGCCACCACCGCTTGGCTGAAAGAGCAAATTCTTTAGTATACAGTAGAACTCCTCCCAAATGATTATAAATTGAGAAATAAAGAGACCAATGCCAGTCCCCTGTAATTCTCAGAGCATGCCCTTAGAAATGGTGGATGTCTCTCAAAGACGCAGCAAGATGACATGGCCAGGCACCTTGCAGCTCTCCTATAGACAGGCAATGTAGATTCCCGGGAGGGGAGCTTATGCCTGAAGCGGAGACAAATCTCTGACTATGTTAACTGTTGGAGTCAGACCTTGCAAGCCCTACACTGGAGACAAAAGCCCTGCCAGCACCAGGAGCCCCCTAGGCCACTCGTGTGGGAGCAGGTCTTCGAGGACCTGTTGGTAGGCATGGCTGTACTTCCTGGAATGAGGCAAGGAAGGAAGGTCACTGCGGTAGCCTGACAGTCTGTCCCTTTGCCCCTGCATTAGAAATGATTCGCTCGGCCACCCCCTTCCCGCTTGTCAGCCTCTTCTTCATGTTCATCGGGTTCATCCTGAGCAACATCGGGCACATTCGTCCCCACCGGACCATACTGGCCTTTGTCTCTGGCATCTTCTTTATCCTCTCAGGTAAGCTGTGTTCTTCTGTCTCCATACACCCTGGTCCTGAGCAATTCTTCTTTGGGAAGCCTCATAACTGCAAGCCAACACTGGACAAGAAATGAGCTGAGCCAGTGTCTGTGGCAGAGCTGGGTTAGGGCTAAAGGAGACTTCTGATGTCCTTGGACCCACCCATGACCTTTCAAAAAAAGCACATAAGGCTTCAGAGTTAGAGTGACCTGATGGGTTCTGGGCAGAGCTGGAACAGGAACTCAGCAACTGCCCTCATGGCATACACCACCACTTCCTCTCCAGCTCCCACTGACGAGTAGCCATTCCTGTGTCTGAAAGGGCCGCATCCTTGGGTACGGCTTTGGAAAATAAATACATCACCCTTTGGAACAATGGTTCCTTCACCCCTCATCCTCAGCTATCTCCAGAGAGTCCTGCTTTCATAATCTAAGCACACACCATATCCTGAGCTCACCAGACCCCTTCAACATAGACCTATCTTCAGGGACTATCACCAGGTTGTGCTTCATTCATTCATTCATTCAGTCAGTCAGTCAGTCAGTCAGTGACCATATCTATTACACCCTATTCTGGGTGCTAGCATCACTGAAAGGTCAGGGTAGTAGAAGATATAAACAGATATAATCATGCAGAGTGGAAATAGGAACTCAGAGTGAAGGAGACTGTGACAGGGCCCCTGGGAACTACCATTGGGACCAAGATTAGTGGCTGAAGTTCAGAACAAGGGCTGGTCAGAGAAAGCTAGAGGAGAAGTTGGCCTACACAGGGAATAGGAATTAGGCAAAGAAATGGAGTTAAAGAGAGGAAAGGGGCCCGGGGAGATGGAAGAGCTCCAAGTGTGGGGAACCCATTGAGTCTCCAGGGGTCTGAGGAAATGTATTGGAAAGGGAGACTACAGAGGCACCTGAATTGTCTTGAGATCTGAAACTTGGTAAGAAGCCTTGAGAGGATCTTGAGCCAAGGAACAGCATTGGATGTGGATGTTAGATCTCGCGCTGTTAGGCACCTTGAGGAAGGAAAGTGAGCCAGGGGCCAGGGAACCTGCACAGAGGTGGCTCCGGGAGGTACAGGGGAGGGGCAGTAATGGCACAGACTGAGGCGATACTGCAACAGAAAGAAGGAAGAAGGCTCCTGTGGCATCTAGAAGGTAGATTCACCAGGACCAGGACTAGGTTGTGGAGGGAGGCACCAAGGATGAGTGCTGTTTTCTTGCTTGGGCATTCCTAGATCACATTCCATGATCTAGGAATCACAGATAGAGAAACAGCTTTGCACAAAGGTTGTAAGACTGGTGTGGAAAACACTGAGTCTGAGGTGTCCATTGTGGCACCAGGAGAGGTATCTAGAAGGCAGCCAGACATCAGGGGCTGAAGCTCATCGAGTCACCTGAATCAAAGACAAAGAGAGCTCTCAGCCCCAGAGGATGAACGCGTGAAACATGATGAACGACACAGAGAAATGAGCGAGAAGGCAAAGGAGTGCGGTGGATAAGACGGGTGCCTTCTCCCCAGGGACCTCAGGGAGACCTTTTCTCTAGGGAGCAAAGGACTGGCTTTCGGGGCACACATTATAAGTGCCTTGAATTGGCTGGCTTGGGAAAAGAGTTCTAGGAGCTGATGCTCAGGTAGAAGATAAGGTAGGTGGTTTGAATAGGATGAATAGATACAGTGGCTGGATGGACAGATAGGTGGATGGAAGGATGGATGGGTGGATGGATGGAAGGATGGATGGGTGGATGGATGGATAGACAGATGCATGCGTGGATGGATGGATGGGTGGATGGATGGATGGATAGATGGATGGATAGAAAGGTTGGTGAACAGATATAAGACAATAAAGGGAAAATGATTCTCTGGAGTAGGCATCCTTATTGCCTACTGGCTTGCCAGTCCCTTTAGGACCATTCCCCCATTTCCCTGTCAGCATAATCTTTGAATCAGGTGGCAAGCAGATTACTTGATCCCTAAGAACCATTCTTCCTTGTTCTTTTCTTACAAACACACATGCACACACACACACACACACACACACACACACACACACACTCACTCACTCACACACTCCTCTGCCCATCCGTTTTTTTTTTTTTGCTCTACCCACCAATAATCCACCTGCCATGCATTCTCCCTTCATCTTTCCACTCTTTCATCCCCGTAATGAATCCAATAACACCTGGAATATCAGAGGCCAACATTGCTATGGTAGTATTCTGGCTATCCAGAGCGGGGCAAACTCATGGCCAAGCTATTAATTTTTCCTTCTGTGAACTCCAAAGCAGGCAAAAATGATTGGAGATCAGAATGCCTGAGATTCCAACAGTGAGTGAATTACAGGGCTATAAGTCTAGGATGGAGCTGACACACAGGCTTCATGACAACAGAGGGACATTTGAGGGCAGCAGTGACTCACACTTGAGTTAAGAACACAGGAAGGTTTGAATCACACCTATCTATCTCCCTTTCACCTCCATCCTTGGAGAGGCCCCAATGTCCTAAAACAGTGTGGATGGCATGAAACCTGGACAGTTCAGTGGAGAGTAATTAATTATGTCTTGACTCAATTACACTCACTAATTGATGGAGCAGCTGCCTGAGGCAGTCACGTGCACAATGGCAGTTGGAGTTTGGGGCCCCAGTAGCCTCCTGATTCAATGCTGGCCAGGATCTGGACAAACTTCCCTTACATCTCCTGGCTGGAGATCTCAGAGAGGATACGCTGTGTTACCAAGTGCTCTGCAGAGGCCCCAGGCCATAGTGACAGACTCCAGAGAGATAGGTACCATCCCCTGCTGGAGACAGGGATTAGAAACCCTGCAGATAAGCCTTATCTTAGCCCTCACATTAATAAAAATCCTCTTGGTAACTCAGGGTTCACATCCCAGGATCATAACAATGTTTTAGGTCAATTCAGTACCAGGAGCCCAGAGGAGGCCCTGTGAACAAGGATACAGGAGGATATGTGTGACAGAGGGCAGTATATCCATCACTGGGCTTGTCTCAGCTCAGGAGAATGGTTGGACAGGAAGATATTCTATTTGCACCTGTTCATTCCCTAGAAGATGCGGGTGTAGACAGAGACATCAGGAGGCAAGCTCATGCTCACTCTGGAACTCCAAAGCGAAGGCTTTGTTCCCAGCGGTACCATATTGGCGAACCCCCTGGACCTCCAGGCTGAACATGCCCTTCTCCCCTCTTCCCTCATCCAGGCCTGTCTCTCGTGGTGGGCCTGGTGCTGTACATCTCCAGCATCAATGATGAGATGCTCAACAGAACCAAGGATGCAGAGACCTATTTCAGCTACAAATATGGATGGTCGTTTGCCTTCGCCGCCATCTCCTTCCTGTTAACAGAGGTATCCTGCCCCATACCGTCCTGTGCCAAGTTGGTACTGCCCTACCTGGAAGGGAGGAGTTTAGCATCCCACAGTATCCTGGACCACCTACTCTACCACTCTTCCCCAGAATGTACCTCGCCCTGGCTTTCCCGGGTCTCTTCTATTATGAGGTTCCCAGAGCCCACTCCTGTCCCATGCACATTGTCCATCCCATTGGAGAGGCTCTATGACTGTGTTCCAGGAAGACCCAGCCAGGGCATTACCAGACCCATGGGTGAGCTCTCCTCTGCTTCTCTTTCACTGTAGAGTGCTGGGGTAATGTCTGTGTACCTGTTCATGAAGAGGTATACTGCCGAGGACATGTATAGACCTCACCCGGGCTTCTACCGGCCACGCCTGAGCAACTGTTCTGATTACTCCGGCCAGTTTCTACATCCAGATGCCTGGATTCGGGGCCGCAGCCCCTCGGACATCTCCAGTGATGCCTCCCTACAGATGAACAGCAACTACCCAGCTTTGCTCAAGTGCCCAGACTATGACCAGATGTCCTCATCTCCCTGCTGAGCCCTGGCCTCCTTCCCACCTGAACTTTGGACGGCTGGACAGCCTTTCCCTTTCCCCCTGAGCCGAGGCCCAGGCCATTCCCTGCTTAGCCGCTGTCACTTGACCAATCCTCTCCCTGTTCCCAGATATAGCTCTTCCTTCAGTGGGCATCAGAGCCGGGAGTCACAGGCATGCTGATTGGCTGAGGGCATGGTTGAAGTCCTGCCTCCAGAGTGCCAATCATAGCCGTGGGCCCCTGGGAAGCCAGCAGCCCTTTCTGTACTGTGTCTGAAGATGCCCATGTTCGAGTTGTATCTTATTCCTGCACTTCCGGGTCAGCCAAGGCCAGGTTGGAGTTGCCAAGTTTCTAATGTAGATGATGTTTCTGAACACTTGCCAACCAAGCTGGCTCTCTATCCATGGTCTATGCTGTGAGGCCAAAAGGTGACTCTGTTCCAGCGGTCTGCCTGGCTCAGAAATCTCAAGCTAACACTTCCTTGTGAGACACTTTATCCTTTGATGTCGTCAGTGTCCCTCCACAAAACACTTCTCTCTGTGTGACACTGTCCCCAAGGCCATGAACTTTCTGTCTTTCATCCTTCCCAAATGCAGCTGCCCTGATCAGGGACTAAGGTTCAGCGGTGCCAATGAAGTCACCAAGGTGTTAACGGCTGAAGATGTCTTAATACACACAGCCCTTTGATAAGGCATTCTACAGGGGCTTTTGATGCCTTAACCCAAAGAAGTGACAGATGACAAGAACTCAAGAATTTGATAGTTCTGTGTTCAGAGCTCCAAGCATTGTGTCCAACCCTGGGGGCATAGTCCTTGACTTCAAGGACCATGCTTCCATCCAAGGCTCTAAGATCTAGTTGTACAGACAAGAGTCTTTACCACCTAAGGACACTGGAGCTGCCAGCCGGGTTTGAAAACACAGTGCGTTTTGAGCCCAAACAAGCCAGATTCCAACTGATCCAGCTGCCTTGCCAAGGATGTCTGTGAACATGTGGGGGTTGCCAGTTTAACCCTAATATGGGGAAGCATCTGCTTCCCAGCTATATGACATATGTGGACAAATCACATGCCTGCAGAAGGCCAGACAATGTGACACTGCTCTCTTGGTGGGGAAGCTGAGCTGGGAGGCTGCAAGCAGCTTCCAGGAAACCCCGTAAAGCCCCCATAGTTCTCCAGGTGTCAGCGCAGCTTGACTGTTGTTTATCCTGAGAGTTTGGAGAGGCAAGCCAATGCGGCGCTCTTTGCTATGTATTTTTGCCATGCCCATTTCTGCCTTGCTCTCTTCAAGATGCCAAATGTCCCCGAACACACAAAGCCACAGCGGGTAACTCGCAGGCTCTGGCAAGTGGCACAGGAAACCACACAGCTGGTGGCTACTGAAGAGCACCGACTGAGTCAGCTTGGAGGAGGCCATAAGTTCAAGATCAAGTTGTCAGAGGACTGATCTGGGGGCATTTCCTCTGGCTTAAAGATAGCTACCTTCTTGCTGTGTGCCCATGTGCCTCTGAGACTTTGTGTGGGTATGTGTGTGTGGTATATCCAAATTACCTCTTCAAAGGACACCAGGGGCTGGGGATATTAACTCAGAGTGCTTGTCTAGCATGCATGAATTCCTGGATTCAACCCCTAACGCTATATAGTCCAGGTGTGGTGGCACACATATGTATTCCTAACACTTGAAATGTAGAGGCAGAAGTTCAAGGTCCCTCTCACCTACATAGCTAGTTTGATACCAGCCTGGGCTATGTGAGACTCTGTTTCAAAAATACTTTAAAGGCATCAGTTATGGGTTAGAGCTCATTCCAATAAATTTGATGATCGCTATCGATATAATCATTTAAATACCCATATACAAATATATCCACATTCTGAGGTACTGCAGACTGGGATCTCGGAGAACAAATTTGAGAGAGGGCACCACTCGGCCCCTTACATGCGGGGTGCTTTGTCACAGTTCAACCCCTTGGTTTCACAGCATAGTGGACGGGGAAGATGAGAGAAGCTGATTTTTCTCTCCCGGCTCAGCCACTGACTCACTGCGAATCCTTGGGCAACCCCTTCTATTCTGAGAAGCTCAGCTGAGAGTGTTTCCAAGCCCACTCTCCACGCCCACACCCACACCCCTAATGATTTGGTCCACATTGTTCTTGTATGCCAATTTCCGTATCTGCCTGTGAACTGAGAGCGACTGGCAGGTCCCAGCCTCCCACTCCATCGGCACCTCAGGACGATCGTCACCCGCTTCTGTTGCTGCTTGCAAGGCTCTGTTTGGAAATGACGAAGTGGGATTTTCAAGCTGGACAAATGTTTAGACATGACTGACTCCAAGTTTTGTCAATGTTATTAACACCTAAGATGCATTTTTCTCTCTCTAAAACACTTTCTTCGTCACTGTACCAGGCTTGTTTTTGTATACATGGGGAAGATAATAGAATTTAGTCCTAGCTGTAAGTGGACTGTTGACCATGGTATTATTATAGCAGGCCATCCCCAGCCTGAGACTGAGCTGTCAAGGCAAGGGAGGCAGGAGGTTCCCACCCTGGAACCAGCCATGCGCACTTCCCTAGCAATGCATCTGGGACCCTTTCTTCTCTCACAAGGGTATGGGTGAATTTACCAACACCGTACCACCGTCATGATTTCTTTTCTATTTATACCCTGGTATCAGAAGCTATTCATAGCCTTTCCTTGATCAAAAGAATTTTAATCACACATGTAAGTACATAAACCCAACTCTTGTCATCTCTTGGTTGTGCTTTCTGGAATTGACTTTATCCTTGAGTCGGCAGCAAGATGATCACATAAAACATGATATGGGAAACGTAACTGCACTAGCAGAGGTGCAGGGGTACCCCTTCTTTTGTCATTCCTACAGACAAAGACAACATCCCCAGATGTAAGCCCCACAGACTCACCTCATGTATCTCTGGCCAATTCTGGGTCACATACCCATGCCTTGACCACTTTGGTCAGAGAAATAGGATGACCATCTATCAGTACAGAAGGAATAATCCCCCAAAACTTAAGGTGACGGCATCCATGTCCTGACTATCTGAGGGGGTCGGCTGGGCCTCAGCAAGGTGGTTCTTGCTCAGAGTCCCATGGGAAGCTGAACTCGAGCCGTGGATGTTATTTCAAAGACTTCCTTGTTCATTTGTCTGGCCACTGGGGTCCCCTGACAGGCAGGAGTTGAGGTCATTGGGTGGAACACCTGTGTGCAAACAGGATTCCCTCATGGCCCAACAGCTAGGAGCTAAGAAAGAGTATCCCAGGAGCCATATTGCTTGTTTTGAAGAAGTCTTGGAAGTGACCCAAAGCCGTTCTTATTGTCATCTTCAAACCACCCAGGTTGAAGTGCATAGCATATATACTGCTACTTAAAAGTCCAGAAGCCAACCTCCCACTGTAGAAGAGAGCTGGAATCCACTGCAGGGACCACCTTGGAAATAGAAGGCATCACTTCATGACTGGCTTTGCCCATGTTCTCCCAGCTCCAAATCCATATGCTGTTCTGGGGGTGAGGGCTATGTCTCTAACAAACTTCCAGATGATATCAAGGTCATTGCATACTCTAGGCTCCAAGGATAGGGTTCTAGACCCCCTGAATATTTTTTTTAATTTCCTCAGAGAGTTCTGACCTCAGGATTAAGGGCTTGGGTCTAGATCTGATGGAATTTGCCATCAGAGATGGAGATAAAGTCACCGTCTCACTTATCCTCATGAGGATTACTGGCTTTTTACAAGATGCAGGAAAGAAAGGATTAGAGAGTGGTAAGTAGGCCACAAAGGAGGCCAAAGGTCCCAGTACTATCCTTGCTCCTCCCCAACCTTCAGTGGCCTCCCTTTCTCAGGCTGTGCGCCTATGGGCAAGGTGTCAAGTTCATTGGCTTGAGCCCAGTACTTTGACTCCAGAGCCATCCCTCAAGCTGGCATCCATTAGGGTGCAACAACAGCTTGCTCTTGAGAATCAGGATAGCAAGTGCTAAGCATTCCAGAGCCAAACTGCTCTTCTTCCTGTGGTCAGCGCCAAGAATGGACACCCAGTCCTGAGGAAGGCCAACGGATCTTCAAAGGTGACCTTGTGGTCTTTAGCCAGTCTTCACTGCTGGCTTTTGAATATTCCTTTTGCATTCACTCATCATTAATTAACCAGGCTTGATGTCTTTGAAACCATAAAGAGACCGTGTATTACCATGTTCACAGCAAACACGACTTCAGTCAAAATTTATTTTAAATACACCTACACTCATATATCTCCCACCCTGTTTCAGATTTGGTGCAACCTGTGTGAGAACACTCTTTAATCTATTATTTTCAAAACTCAAACCCAAGGGCTGGAGAGATGGATGGTTAAGAGCAATCGCTGCTCTTGCTGAGGGCCTGGATTTGGTACCCAGCACCCATGTGGTGGCTCACACTGTCTATAACTCAAGTTCCAGAAGATCCAATGCCCTCTGCTGGTCTCCATGGGCACTGCACACATGTGGTGCTTTAGACATAGAGACAAAACACTAACTCATACATATAAAGTGAAAATAAATAAATCTTTATTTAAAAATCCCAACATAGCAAGAATTGTAAAAATCTCAGATTAAGTTGTCTTTTATTAAGGAAATGGTAGAGTCTAAATTAAGTCTGCCCTATGAGAGATTCCAAGTGAGTATCATCAATGAAATCCACAGAAAGTCTCAATGCCCTGAAAGTCAAGGTCAGCTCTCAGGCTTGACATTCACTCAGAAAAGAACTCCCTTCTGTGAGCTCAAATACAAGCTCTTGTGAATGTCAGTTTTGACACCATGACGTCATCGCCTCCCGTAGCAGGGCATCCTTAGACAATATCATTGGCAATGCATTTACAACCTTCATCAAAGTGCATAATCCCCAATAAGTTTCTGTAAACCACGTTTAACCCCCTTTACACTAAAAATGGAAGGATCAGGAGACCTGAAGGAGTCTCTACACAGATTTATAAACTTGGTGGCTGTGGAAACAGCTCGGTTAAGTGCATGTCAATCAAGCATGAGGACCTGAGTTTGACTTCCATAACCCACATACTGGCACATATTTGTTATCCCAGTACTAGGAGGCTGAGGTAGACAGATCCCTGGGGCTTGCTGGTCAGTCAAATATTCTAGCTGGTGAGCCCAGGCTCACTCAGAAATCCTGTCTCAAGAAGTACAGTGGAGTCTGATTAAAGAAAACACTGGACAGTAAGACCTCTGATCTCCACAGGTGAACACGCACACACTCTCACACACGTGCGCACACACCCGTGTACGCGCGCACACACTCGTGTGCACACACATGAGCATGCGCGCTCACACACACACTTATGTGCTCACACTCTCACATGTGCACACGCACACACAGACTTACTCAGGGTTGGCAATAATTGCAATGCTCTGCAAGTTTTATATCACTCCCAAGAATTTGGCATCTGCAGTTCTAAATACTCAGCTTGGCAAATGTACCCTTTCCATAATCAGAGAGAAAGGCCTAAGTGGGAAAGAATGGTGATGCACCATTCCTTAAGAACCTCCCAACGCCAGCTGCCATCTCTGCTCATGACGTCAACCCACACTGAAAAGGCTGCAGAGCAATTCGGGATCTTCCGGGCTGAAGTCACTCAGGTGTGGAAGCTTGCCTGCTCTCGCTCACCGACAGCTGGAAAGGAAGACTTGTGACCCGTGGTCAGGCTAGGGCGTCAGCAGATCCTCCTCTGGACAGGAGGGAGAAATATTTCCATTCCTTCAAGAAAGCAATTTTGAAAGCTCCATGGGCTGAAAAAAAAAAAAGAGTGTGATGATAATGAGCTTGGCCTGTCCACTCTAAGATGTGAGAAGGGTCATCGTGGTTCGTTCAGTCAAACTCAGAGCTGGATCTCTGCTCAGCTAGGAGATGGGGAAGTCCCAAAGGGTGCCCAGGAATCCCATAGGGAGAGACAGCAACAGCTGCGTGGTAGCTGGACATGCAGTCATCAGAATGTAGGTGTCAGGGACTACATGGAGACTGCAGGATGTCAATGCCTGGTGGTCAAAGTCCACAGAAACATCACAGTCATCCCTCCTGGCCCCTTCAAGTCTCTCTCATTTCCTTCCTATGGGGATGATCCTATAGACGCGCTTCTCTCCTTGACCTACCCAGGAATGTCTCCCTGCCTGTGCCCTTTGAGAGAATGCTTCATGTTCTTCTGGATGGATGGAGTCTGGTTTGGGGCACACCTGTAAACCCAGTAGTGGGGAGGCCAAGACAGAAGGATTGGGAATGTGAGACCAGCCCATAATACACAAGTTCTAGGCCAACCTGGACTGCATGATGAGATCCCATGTCAATAAATGTGAAGCTCGGTCATGACCTCTCTCCACCATTGGAAGGAAAAAGAAAGAGATGAGTTTTTAAAAACTGATTTGTAGAATTCATAGTAGTTTGACCCCATTATTCATAATCATTAAATTAGTTAATACATTATTTTAGTTGTTACTACCATTTGCTTATCAGCTTCTATAGGCAGTTTCTATCATGGAGTAATTATTCTCCTTCATTTTACTTCTTTATTCCCACTGCCAGTGCAGAATCTGAGCATGCGCCCCCCCACCAGAACACAATACACACCCATCAGTGAGCCACACAAGACCTGGCTCTTAGCCTTTCATTCTTTCTTTCCCAGCCAGTGTCCAAGAGTACATGCAAATGTGTTTAACATGCTGTAGCCTTACATGTTCTTTAAGGCGGGCACTATGATTTCTTTGCATGTAGACCTTCATTTCTGCAAGCGATGCTTATGTTATTCATTACACATATGCTCTTCATCCAGTAGTGCTTTGATACTGTTTGCCTTGCTCCATGACCTTATGGTTCACTATCAAATATTCCATCAAGTACACATCACTGCCTTGTACCCAAGTCCTAGTGAAAAAAAATCTCAGTGACAGATGCCAAGATGGTGAAATCCAGAGGCCAGGGTCTGACGTGGCTCATCACTGGGATCTGACATCAATGCCATCATCAGCATTTGGCTGGGTCCAGGTCCACCCTGAACAAAGTACTAGCTAAGTCACAACCTACATCTCTCCTTGCAGACCTGACGATCAATCATGTCTTTGAGCAAGACCAAGGAGTATGTGTGCTTTATGTAACCAGACAGCCTCCTTGCCTTCAGAATGGAGGCTTGGGAGAGGGTCTGTTATTTTGTTTGTTTATTGTTTACACTTGGAATTAAATTTAGGGCCTTGTGCATGATAGGCAAATCTGTACCACCGAGTTACATACACAGGCAGGCTCTCTGGTTTCTAATCCCACATATAGGGCTTGAGCGTCCCACTGCCCACCTACCCCAGCCAAACGGAAGAATCCATTAACCTCAGGAACACTAACACCTTGACCTGAAAATTCTCCATATGTATGGCAGACTGTTCAGCAATGTCTCAACCTACCATGTGCCAATAGCATACCCATCTTCCATTGTGGCAGCCCAACCTCCAAGTGTTGCCAGTTATCCACGGGCAGTATTCCCAGTTTAGAAGCACCTGGCCTTGCCTAGAATTTTCTCTGTGTCAATCCAATAGGCTGCATTCTGTACCTGCAGCAATCCCATGACAAGAGCATCGTTTTCTCTATTGTAGAGTGGAAGACACAGAGGGAAACTAAGGGATTTGCATGATCTAGAAGTAGTTGGGAACTCTATCCATCACAGAGCTCAAAGATCACCATAAAAGACCTGTGACCCTATCTAGACATCCGAGCTAATGGGCATGTCAACCCTGTCGCTTGGGTACAGGAAAAGAAGACAGTAGGGGTGAGATGGTAAGGGACAGCATCAAGGAGAATGTCCTTTAGTTGGCCCTCAGAGGCTTAGAGCTGAAGGCTGGATTGATGTGACACCAAGCCTGAAGTCCACAAGAAATCTATTGTTTTAAAAGCACTAGCCTTTAATCCCAGCCCTTGGGAGGCAGAGGCGGGGGGATCTCTGTGAGTTTGAGGCCAGCCTGGTCTACAGAGCAAGTTCCAGGACAGCCAGGACTGTTACACAGAGAAACCATCTCTTGAAAAGACAAACAAATAAACAAATAAATAATGTACTGTTCACTTCAAAACCTGTTCAAAAACAGAAGAAAGAGGCTATAGAGAGAGCTTTGTCGAGTGCCTGCCATACAAGCATGCGGACCTGAGTTTAAAACTCCAACACTCATGAAAAACGTCAGGCACAACGGTTACTTCTATAACCCTAGTCTGGGGGATCTGGGTCAGAGACAGGAGCATCCTCAGCACTCTCTGGCCAGTCAGCCTAGCCAATCAGTGAGCAGAAGACACCCAGTGTCAACCTCTGACCTCCACATGCACACTCACACATGTGCACACAAATCTGCATGCACACGGGCACACAAGCAAACACACATACCAAACTCACATACACAAAAGTTAGCTGGTAGCCAAGGTGATACAGTGATGTCCCCATCCCCTCACTCAGCCTCAATGAGGACCAACCACATTCAACTCCAGATTGTTTAGCAACAAATCTTTCAAATCAGGTCATTTCCCCTGCAGCTAGTTCACTGTGTATCTAAGAAATGTGGGTTCTTTCATCCTCACAGTACCCATGATACACCGAAACCAGTGAAAGTATTTCGGGGACAGTGCTGCAGATGGTACCAAAGCTCTGTGCAAGCAGGTCACGTGACTTCTAATCCATCAAATATCAGCATTAATGTTTGACCCTCTCAGTTATTTAAAGTAATGTGTTTGTGACTGAGTCTTGGAATTTGTAAGAGCCCACACTGTCTCCCCCATTACCAGAACCCACTTCTTCTTGTCCCTGGGTTCATTCTCTTTATCCTCTGTCTGTCTCCATGCAGGGTATCCCACAGCTTGGAGTTTTGTGACTAGCTCCCCAGGCTGTTGGTGATTTGGTTTTTCTGTTCCTTCTCCTGTGAATTGCCCAGTGACTCTAGACGCTTACTTGGACACGGATCCTGGTACTGATGCTTTTCCATGGGGCCTGTGATATCGACCCAGGATAGCGTGGCCATTGACGAACACAGCCCAGTTTCAATCTGCGGTAGCTTTAAAATGGGGGTGCTCCAGTGCCAGTCATCTTTATTTATGAGGTGAAATGCTGCTGTCTGGGGTTCTCCTATCTAAACTCTGGCTTCTCTGGCTTGGTCCCCACCCTATTCTGTACCCACATGCGTGGTCCCCAGTAGAGAGGCATTTGAACTGTTTCCAGCAATGTCTAGTAGTGATATTTTGCCAGCCCTCCCTCCGAAGCCACTCTTTGACCTTGCCTTCAATTCATGAATATTCAAGCTGTTCTTTCTGGATCTGTGCTCCTGGGACATTAAACAACCACTTGCTGAGTTCTCCCAAAATCTGCTCTGGTGGAATGCCTGCAGAATAGTGGATCTTTTGCCGGGATAGAAGAGGCCTAGAGTAAGGCTAGAAGGCCATTCAGAGGGAGACTGGAGGTGGGTCAAGTTCCCACCCCATCACAGGGTGACAGCGCCATTAGCTAACCCTGGCCTCAGTGCCACTGTCGCAGAGAGAAGAGCCTTTGCTGTAGCTACCACAGCCGTGAGTCACCAGCTTCCCAGCCCCAAACCCTACAGAGAAAATGCAAATGGATTCTGGTGACTGGGAACTAAAGCCACTTCTGTGTGGGAGACGATGTTATAATACCAGGCTGTCGCCAAATTATCATTGTTAAACAAACGCGCAAAAATAGCAGCCGTAATTATCCCCGTACAGTAGCTCAATCTGCAGCTTTCTGTGCGTTTTTGTTCACCCCCTAAATACAGGGCTGTTGCCATTCCTTTTCCTTTGGGCTTTTCTTCTTTCCAAGGCAAACTCCCAGAACCCCCGTCTCCTAGGGAAACATGACGGGGGATAATACAACGTCTTCAACATCTACTAAATGCAGAGAGAACTTGATTTAATCCATGTGAACAATGAGTCCAAGAGAAACTGTCTGACTCAGTCTCTCAGCTGAGAGCCTGGGCTTGACTGACCTTTGCCCTTTGCCCTTTGTCTTTAATGTTCTACACACTCTTCTGGCCAACATCCCTCAACTTCTTCCGTAGAAAATGTTCTCTGATCAAAATACAGCCTGGCATCTCTTCTCTGACATGCTCAGGGACAGAAATGTTGGGATCTCAGATTTAATTTTAGATTTTGGAATATTCACATGTACATAGCAAGATACTTGGACATGAGATCCAAATCTAAACAGAAAATCCATTTATGTGTTGAACATAATCTTACACCCATAGCTGGAAGATAGTCTCATCAGGATTTGGGGTTCTCATATTTTTCCACTAACTTCAGCTCCACATGTTCAGCCCAGACCTCACGAGTGTGCCCTTCTGTTCCTTGAGCCATGCCTGACAGGCAGTCATACCATATCCCTCGGAAAGACCCCACCTTCCAGCCAGTGAGGTGGCTCAGGAGATTAAAAAACACCTGCCACCAACCCAAGGCCCATGTGGTAGAAAGAGAGACCCCACTCCCCAAGCTGTCCTCAACAACCACACATACACTTGGCACACAACCCTTACCACTGACCCCGTCACACACAATTAATTAGTTAAAATATTGTTTTTAAAGACTCCACACTCGCACGGGCCAGCTTCCCCAGCAGCTTGGCTTCCTGGGCTATGAAGAAGTGTGAACACTTTTTCTCAACACTGTCACCTATACAGAACAAACCCCAAGGCCTTAGACATTTGCAGCAATGTTTTCGCATGACAAGGGAGCATCAGCAGAAAACACAGTGGGTCACACGCGAAGGCCTTGGTCCCCGTGTGGAACATCATTGGTAGCTTGCTAGTGTCATCCAGACGGCACCTGGGTCATTTTATTACCCTTTGCGGTAATTAAAAAGAAATAAAATTTGTGTTTGACTGGGCACTGACACAAAAGGTCAGATCTGGGATTTTCTATCGTGTTCAAAAGTGTCACTATTTGGAGCACTTCGGCTTTGGGGATTTTCAGGTTACTAGTCCTTAACCTGTACCTGCCTGTGACGCCACCATGACTGTTCCAGGGACCTCTCTGCCTCCTGCTCATCCTGGCCTGTCGCCCTGGGCCTGCATTGGGATGGGGGGAGGGGCACAGATATCTGCAGGAGAATGGGGCAGATGGGGTGGCAGGGGCAGGTGCATCAAGCAGAGCCTGGCTTCCTGGCAAGTGGAAGCGGAGGTCCAGGCCAGGAGATGGGGGACGGGTCAAGAAGAGGTAACTTCAGTAACAGGTCCGATTGTCACACCCTAGCCAGGCTGCTCAGGATACCATGCAGAGTCCTACACTTAGAGCGGCAGCCGGCTTATCCCTCTGCCTCAGCTGGCCAGTCATCTCTCGGCGCCTCCATCTTCACATGATGCCTCTGCATTAGATACTACAAATGTTGCTCATTACTCAGTGGATATGCATCAAAAGTGACCATTAGTCCATTGGATATGTAGCCACTAAAGAGGGCCTTCCCAAGCCGCTGCTCTCAGCTGGGGCCAGAGGTGAAGACAACAGCCAAGCTCACATATGGCCCTTTGTCCCCTAGATGTTCAAAGTCAAGCAGAGAAGCCATGGGGATGACACGGATAGCTACCGTCAACCTTTGGTGGACACGGTGAGCACCACCAGGAAATCCCCTCAGTGAGGGCTTTGGCATCCCAACTTCCAGCTGATTGCTGAGAGAGCTGTCAGTAGTAAACATTCCTCAGCCAGCAGCTCCTTCCTTTGGGAACCTCAGTTCTCCCTGGGCAGCCCACATCCGGTAACATGCCATTTGGGAATCTATAGTGCTAAAATTAGGGCAACTCACAGCAACACCAAGGGGGCATTAATCTATAGTGCCCCCTAGGGGTTGAGTCTGTATCATAGGTAGGCTGCTCTCTTGGGATCTGTTCCTTCCCACCTGTCCATTTCCAAGTGTTGAGCTCCAGGACACTGTCCCAAGACCTGTCAACTTGGCACTTTGTTCTCATCACTTGCTTCTTAAGAAATCCCACCTGCAATACATCATCATTACAACTGTGGGCCTGCACGTGAGATCAGCAGGCTTGCTTGCAGAGCCGATTGCAATTATGGCAGCCACAGGAATGGACCACAGAGAGCATCAGTCATTTCTATGTGTCCCCTAGTCCCCCTCACTGTCTTCTGGTCATAGAGATGACAAGAGACAACATACAGGGCTGAAGATAGCTCTCACATGGGCTGTATGGTTGGGTTGGGCAGGTAGGCATGATGCCAGGCACTAGACAGACCCCTTTTGTCCATGACTAACCTGACCGTGTATATTGCTGTCTTTTGTCTCACAAGACTAATTGAGTGACCTATCTAAGGTCACACAGCTAAAAAGTGCTAGATTATGGATATGTGACCAGTTCAGTTTTGCCTCGGGGACTCTGGGTATCCTGGTGTATTCCTAAGGGGTCCCTAGAAAAGTGAAGGCAGGGACAGGGAGGTGAAAGAGGCTGAGTGGGTGATTCTCCCCTTCAGTGGCCACAGTCCAAGCTCTATAGATTCCACATGCCAGGCGATGACCCCTGGGCCTGAGTCCCCAGCATCCCACTGACCTTTTCATTCAGGGAGGGCTCGGGTCAGGTTCCTCCAGTACCTGATATTCTTGTTCTGCCTCAAGTCACTTCGGGCTCCTGATTTTGCCCTGTCTTTAAGAATAGACTAGCTTTGAAGGTTGCGTGTGTAGCTCAGTGGTACAGCTCTTGCCTGGCGTACTTGAGGCCCTTGCTTTTACATCTTCGGTGCTGCAAAATGGACAAACCCTAACTTTTACAGCTTCCCATTCAAGAGTTATCTCCAGTGCCCTCTGATGGTTATTTCTTTTTCAAATTAATTACTCCCACTTTCTGCAGGTGCTGTGATTTAGAGACAATTCATCATCCTGGTCAAGTGCTCTATAGAACCTCTCTCTTTCTCTCTCTCTCTCTCTCTCTCTCTCTCTCTCTCTCTCTCTCTCTCTCTCTCATGTGTGTGTTACACACTTGTGTGCATATGTGAGCTGTTCTCAGTGGTCTGTGTCAGGTGTCCCCGAGCTCTATCCCTCTCTCCCTTATATTTTGTCACAGTCTCTTTGAACCTGGCTCACGGTTTCGGCTAGACGAGTTGCCCAGACAGCCCGCGGGATCCTCCCGTCTCTGTGTCTCCCCCAGCACTGGGGTAGCGGATGCTCATGTGCTGCACTTGGTTTTTATATGAGAGCTAAGGATATGAGCTCAGGTCTCCACACTTGTTCAGCAAAAGACTTTGCCCACTGAGTCATCTTTGCAGTCGGCAGTGTGATTTCAAAATTGATCCCAAACTCCAGCACCCAATGCTGGGGGCTGTGACTTTTCCGTGATGTGGGCATTCTGCATTCATTCATTTTGTTTGTTAAGAAACTGACATAGGTAGGGCATGGTGGTGCACACTTTTAGTCCTAGCACTTGGGAGGCAGAGGCAACTTGAATTTACAACCAACCTGGTCTGCAAGGCAAGTTCCAGGATAGCCAGTGCTACGCAGAGAAAGCCTGCCTAAAAAACAAAACAAAACAAAACGAGAGAGAGCAAGAAGAAGAAGAGGCGGCGGTGGAGGAGGAGGAGGAGGAGGAGGAGGAGGAGGAGGAGGAGGAGAAGGAGAAGGAGAAGGAGAAGGAGAAGAAGAAGAAGAAGAAGAAGAAGAAG
>PVIU01003228.1:0-95371 GCA_004026605.1 Ondatra zibethicus | reverse complement strand
GTGGGCCGTCCTCTGACTTCCACAAGCACACCCTTGTATGTCCACCTACACATACACATTCATAGTAAGCAAATTGTTAACCAACGCACACAGACACTTTGAAAATTCGTTTTTGGAGTCTGAAGCCAATACTCTGCACTTACTCCTTATTAAATTATGCATGTACATAATTCAACATAGAATGTGCACCATCCAAGAATCTTCTTTTTCCAAAATCCAAATGCTTCCCCAGTTCTGGAAGGAAAACAGTAACAACTCTGCCCTCTTATGGCCAGTTTGTGGTTGCCGTTTTCTTCCATCTTTCCTTCAGCTGGTGCCAGCACAGTCCAGATTCTGTGATGCACTGGCTTCCTTTGGAATAAGGCAAGTCTGCTCTTGGAAATGCAAAAGATGTGGTCGCTTCAATAGTCTGCTCCCATCACCAGACACTCACCTACTGTATTTGGCAGTTATGGCTGCCTAGAAGGGCCAAGAGACCTCTGATTAGCTTAATGCCCGTGCTTCCAACCATATCTTGAGGCAATTGAAACTTCCAGAAAACTTACAAAGTGCCTTGGGGATATTTTTCACAGCACTCCTAAGCCCAAAGGCATACCTAGCAGCTTTACTTATTAGGCACTTAAGTTTGTAGACGCCAGCGCCCGTTCCATTTTGGAGCTGCACATGTCCTATGGAATAGAATTTCCTATTCCCCTGTGGATGGACAATACCCATGAGTGACACTTCCCCAGCCCTATCACAGAAGCCGTTCTTGAGCTGGCCTTCATCTTTGATACAAACCAGGTATTGGCTTCAATATTCACATCGTTCTTTCTGAACCCTTGTGCATTCCCTGTGCTCCCAGGATATGAAGGTCCTTGTGGTGGTTTGGATAAGCATGGCCCGCATGGGCTCATATACTTGAATGCTTAGTGTGGTGGTTTGAAAGAAAATGTCCCCCTAAAGGAGTGGCGCTATTAGGAGGTGTGGCCTTGCTGGAGTAGAAGTAGTCTTGTTGGAGGAAGTGTGTCACTGTGGGGGTGGACTTTGAGGCCTTTCTCTCAAGCTTCACTCAATGTGACAGTCAGTCAACTTCTTGCTGCCTGCAAGATGTAGGGCATTCAGCTATTTCTCCAGCACCATGTTTTCCTGTGCTTGAAACTGCTCTGGGCACGAGACCCGCATGAGATCCTGATGGCAGGGGAGTGGTTTCTGGTGGGCTTGCAGCTGAAAAATCCCAAGAACTAAGGTGTGGCCATTAGTCAAGGGGAGCCCTATATAAGCTGCCCTGGGATGCAATAAAGGGGGCATTCTTGTTTCAAGGATGACCCCCACCCCACCCCACCCTCTCTCTGTGTATGTGTGTGTGTGTGTGTGTGTGTGTGTGTATGTGTGTGTTTCAATCTCCAGCCCCTTGCCCGACTCACAAACCGTTCTGTGGTAGACAGGCAGGGCTGTACACTTTATAAGAGTTGTTATGTCTCTTCACAGCAATAAAAACCTTAACTAAGGCCGGGTGGTGTGGCACATGCCTTTAATCCCAGCACTCGGGAGGCAGAGGCAGGCAGATCTCTATGAATTTGAGGCCAGCGTGGTTTACAAGAGCTAGTTCCAGGACAGGCTCCAAAGCTACAGAGAAACCCTGTCTCAAAAACACAAAAAACAAAAAAACATTGGGGTAGGTGTGTGTTGGAGGAAGTGTGTCACTGGGGATGAGCTTTGGGGTTTCAAATACTCGATCCAGTCCCAGTGCCACTCTCTGCCTGCTACCTGAGGATCTGGATGTAGAACTCTCCACCACTCTCCAGAAGCATCTCCGCCTATGTGTCACCGGGTTCTGCTATGACAATGGTGGACTAAATCTCTGAATTCTAAGCCAGGCCCAGTTCAATGTTTTCCTTTATAAGAGTTGCTGTGGTCATGGTGTCTCTCCACAGCAACAGAGCAGTGACTAAGGTGCTCCTTTAAAAGTCTGTCCTGGTTACGTGTTTAAGAACAGCCACCTCTTTGCCAAGTTTTGGAGGGACTCAGAGCAAGCCTTAGCTATTCCCAGGAAGTAGTTTAATTATGGAAGCCTGGTAGATGTTTCTGTTTCCCCCAAACAATTAAAAATCTCTACGTGGGGGCAGGATGATGGTTTATCTGGTAAAGGGGATTGGCACCAAGCCTGAAAATCTGAGTTCAATTATCAAAACCCATACAATTGTCGTCTGACTTCCACATGTGTGCCATGATACTGTGTGCCCACACACAGGCATACACAAAATAAACAAATGCAAATTTTTTTCCTTAACATCCTAGAGTCAATACTAGGTTATAGCTCAGTTCATAGAGCAATTGCTTAGCATGCCTGAGGTCCTGGGTTCAATCCCAAGTACCACACAAACTCGATGTGGTGGTGTAATCTGTAATTCCAGCATTCAGGGAGGCAGAGAGAGGAAGATCAGAAGTTTCAAGGTCATCTTTGGCTCTATGGCAAGTTGGTGGCCATCTTGATCTATATGAGACCCCATTTCCAAAATCCGTTAAAATAAAATACCCTACTGACAAGCTGAGCATGGTGGTACACTGAAGCAATAGAAATGCAAGTTCCAAATAAATAAACAAACTAAATAGCTGCAACACATACACACATGTATGCATGTGCACACACACACACACGCACACTGCCAAGCTTCCCAAGCAGAGCAGGTACACCCTGCTGGGAAGATGTGTGATCATAATTAAGTTGAAAACCTGCACAAAGGCTCTTACTTAGCCAAAGAACATAACATGTGCCTTGTTCCAAAACTCCCATCATCTCTAGTCAAGAAGAAAAAATACAGAGACTCTAACACACTCCCGAGACCTTTTCACCATCAACTGACACTATAAATGAGAAAGGACCGCCAAAGGGTGGAAATGGGGGCAGAAGTCAGGTCTCCTGCTTCCGTCAACCTGGGGTTTCTGAAACAGTGGTCAGGAGACTGGGAAACAGGGTTGCTGCAGGCTTTCACGTTTTCATCCCTCAACCCCAGATCTGGAAGCGCACCCCTCACTTCCTAGACTAATCCTTCTTTGAGGATCTCTTTCTAAACAGCTCGATGGATTTGGTCTCTGGCTTAGCAGAGACCCAGCTGCAATTGACTTGGGGGGTCATTTAGGGAAACAAGTGCCCCTGGCCAGGGCTCGGCTGGTTGGCATGGAAACGCACAGGGTACAGATGCTCTTCTCGTGGGTTCTGGCATATTCTGGGCAGAGTATATCTAGCCCACTGCTGTGCACAGTCATCTCTCTGCTCCGGATTATCTGAGTGTGGCTGAAGCTCAAATGGCTTCATCTTGCCTCTATTGTCCCCCGAGGAGCCTCTCAGTCAACAAATAATGGGGAAGCCAGGCAGCAGCTGGAGAGAAATGAGCAGGGGAAAATGAAATATGGCTCAGAGATTCAGAGCGGGTACTGTACATTTCTCTTGCAGGAGACCCGAGGTGGGTTCCCAGCACCCACATCAGGCGACACTCAGCTGCCTGTTCTTGAGTTCCAGGACTTCTGGAACCCTCTTCCGGCCTCTGAGGGACCTAAACACATGAGATCCACATACGGACAGGGCAGTTTTCTTCTGGGGGATATGTGTGTTTGCAAAGGCTCTGTGGTAGGACAAGGGTCCAGAAAATAACTGTTGTACACATTACTCGGTATTTTTCTAGTGGTGGGAAGAGGGAGTTTCAGAGAGTCATTTTTTTTTATTTTTCTCTGCTCCCCTCCCTGCCACACCCCTCCCTCCCTCAACCCTCCCCCAAGGTCCCCATGCTCCCAATTTATTCAGGAGATCTTGTCTTTTTATACTTTCTACTTCCCATGTAGATTATATCAGAGAGTCATTTTCCATCAAAGTCTCCAAGTCAAAACTTCCCCCATACTCATACAGACCAATGTCAGCCTTACCTCCGCCCAGGTGTTCTAAGGCAATAATCTACTTCTGGACACTCAGCAGAGCTCTCAACAGGAAAAAAGTTAATTTATTGTCTTAGGGCTTCAATTTCTGTAAAGAGACACCATGACCACAGCAATTTTTTAAACATCTATTTATTATGTATACAGTGTTCTGCCTGTATGTATGCCTGTTTGCCAGAAGAGAGCACCAGATCTCATTATAGATGGTTGTGAGCCACCGTGTCGTTGCTGGGACTTAAACTCAGGACCTCTGGAAGAGCAGCTAGTGCTCTTAACTTCTGAGCCATCTCTCCAGCCACCCACAACAACTTTTATAAAAAAAAAAAAAAACCCAAAAAAAAAACATTTGATTTGGGTGGCTTACAATTTCAGAGGTTTATTTCATTATCATCCTGGCAGGAAACAGGGTGGTTTACAGGCAGGCATGGTGCTGGAGAAGGAACTGAGAATTCTACATCTTGATCCACAGGCCATAGGAAGTGAACTATGACACTGGGCATAGCTTGAGCATAAGAGACCTCAATGCACACCTATACAGTGACACACTTCCTTCAAGGCCACACCTACTCCAACAAGTCCACACCTCCTGATAGCTACTCCCTGTGAGCTCATGGGGGCCAATTACATTCAAACGACCACATTTCACTCCCTGGCACAGATAAGCTTATAACAATATCATGATGCAAAATGCATTCAGTCAAACTTCAAAAGTCCCTGTAGTCTATAACAGTCTCAACAATGTTTTAAAGTCTCTTCTGAGATTCGTACATTCTCTTAACTGTAAGCTCACATAAAATCAAAATCAAAAATAGACTCCCAACATACTTCCAATCACATACTTTTAATATATAATGGTCCAGGATATACATTAGCATTCCAAAACATAAGGTAGGGAGCATAGTGAGGAAACGCTGGACCAAAGCAAGACCAAAAACCAGCTGGGCAAACTCCAAACTCTGCATCTCCATGTCTGATGTCAAAGTGTTCTTCTGATCTCCAACTCCTTTCAGTTTTATTTTCTTCTTTCTCCTGGGGTGGATCCACTCCCCGTTAGCAGCTCTCCTTGGCAGGTATCCTATGGCTCTGGCATCTCCAACATCTTGGGGTCTCCAAGACAACTAAGCTTCACCGTCACAGATTCACACAATGGCCTCTCTGGGCCTCCATTCGGGGACACCCCTGACACATGCATAGCCTCAGCAGTTTTCCTTAGTTGCAGAGGCAAATTCCATAGCCCCTTTCTTCTCTCCTTAACTCTAAAGCCAGAACCACATGGCCAAAGCTGCCAAGTTCTGCTGCTTGCTGAGGCTGGAACATGGCCCCCTTGTTCAATTACATCTTCACCAGCTTTTGGTGTTTGATGGGTTTTTTTCCACTAAGTCTGGCTGTTCTGGAACTTGCTCTGTAGACCAAGCTGGCCTCAAACTCAGAGATCCACCAACCTCTGCCTTCAGAGTGTTGCCTTCAGCACTCTCACAGAGTGCTGGGATAAAAGGCATGCACCACCACACCTGACTCTAAGCTTTTCTTTAATTCCTTTTCACAAGCTTGAAATTTACCTGGGTGGAATCTTACCCTGAGGTCACCACTCCCTTTATTCCATTTCTTAATCTGTTTATCTCCTTGAACACAGGATCTAGCTCCATTCCACTTCCTGGTGCTCCTTTTCTCCTCAAATTGTTCATTTTGTATTTTTCCTTGCTCAGCTTGTTCTTTTTCATTATACAGTCTTCATTTAGAATTAACACTAGTAACCACACAGAGTTTATACAAGGCTGTTTTGTGATTTCCTCTGCCAATGGAATTAATCCAAATCTCTTCATGCTGGCCTCAGGCAGACCCTTCAGACAAGGGCAAAAAGCAGCCACATTCTTCACTAAAATATCACAAGAACAATCTCTAGGCAACATACTAAAATTCTCCTCTGAAACCTTTTGAGCTGAGCCCCTCACAGTTCAGATCTCCCATGCTCCTCTTAGTGTGACCCCATTAAGCAGTGCTCAAAGCATCTCACTGCTTCCCTAACCCAAAGTACCAAAGTCTAAATTCCTCCAAACAAAAACCATGGTCTGGCCTATCACAGCAATACCCCCATCCAATGTACCAACTTTTGTCAAAGTTAGGGTTTCAATTGCCATGAAGAGACACCATGACCACAGCCACTTTTATAAAGGGAATCATTTAATATGGGTGGCTTATGGTTTCAGAGGTTTAGTCCATTGTTGTCATGGATGGAAACATGGGGATGTACAGGCATGCACAGTGTTGGAAAAGGAGCTGAGGGTTCTACATCTTGATCTTCAGGCAACAGGAAGTGAACTGAGACACTGGGTATAGCTTGAGCATGGGAGACCTCAAAGCCCACCTCTACAATGACACACTTCCTTCACCAAGGTCCCATCTACTCCAACAAGGCCACACCTCCTGATAGTGCCACTCCTTAAGAGCTTATGGGGGCCAATTACTTTCAAACTACCACAGCAATTTATTTATTTACTTACTTATTATATGTGTTGGGGCGTTTTGTCTACATGTATGTTGATGTACCACTTGTATGATTGGTGCCCACAGAATCAAAAAGGCACAATTGGATCCACTGAAACTGGAGTTACAGACAGTTATTAGCCCCTATGTGGGTGCTGGGAATTGAACCTGGGTCCCCTGGAAAAGCAGCCAGTGCTCTGGACCACTGAGCCATTTCTCCAGCCCTAGGTCAAGTTTTCAGTGTGCATTTTGTGTTTGGTTCAGATTATTCTCCAGAAAGGTTGGGAAGCCACTCTCACTAGCTGAATACCGGTCACATTCCAGGAGTTTACTACATACTTTATGTAAGTTGTCTCGCAGCATCTCAGTTGTAAGCTGCATTCCTCGTGGGCATGAGAACCTGAGTTGAAACCCCAGAATCCATGTTAAAAAGAAAGAGCTGGCCCAGTGGTGGATGCCTGAAACCCCAGTGCCGGAGAAGTAGAGACGGCTGAGCCTTGAGGCTCTAATGGACAGCAAGCCTAACGGAACTGATGAGCTCCAAGCAAGTGAAAGAATCTGTCTTGAAAAGCAAAGTGGGGACTAGGCAGATGAACTAGGTTTGTCTCCAAGGCTGAAGACTGGCTTCTGGTCTCCTAGAACCCATATTCATGCCGGATAGGCATGCTATTCTACCTGCAATTCCAATCCTTGGAAGGCAGAAATGAAAGATGCCAGGAGCGGGCTAATCGGCGAGACTACTCATATTGGTGAGCACTGGGTTCAACAATTGAGAGACCCTATCTCAGTGAATAAGGTTGATATAAAGCTATAAAAACATTTACCAGTAGCTTCAGGCCTACACACACATGCACTCATACACATGTGCCCCCACACATTCGCTCATGCACACACACACACACACACACACACACACACACACGGATGAACAGACAGAATAGTGACTATTTTCCCCATTACATACATAAAAAGATAGAAATTTGGTCACTCCAAATTTCTTACCCCAAACACCTGGCTGCTGGGGAGATGGGGTTGATACTCGGGGTAAGGTTTGGGCATCCTCGCGTCTCCTCATCTATGCCACCACTGAAAGATCTTCCCGCCCCCGTCACCAGTGCAGTCTTCTTAAGTACCTGCTGTGAGCCAGGGGCTAGTCTGGACAGAGCCCTTGGTTGTCCCCGAGGCACTGGGCCACATCCCACACCTGCCATAGGTGTATCGGATTAGGTGGAAGAGAACCAGGGCAAGTCTCTCTGAGGAGGTGACGTTTAGGCTGAGGTCGGAATATTGGGGGGCATTTGTGCAACCTACCAACAATAAAGTTTGATTAAGTTTACAAAACGGTGACTTGTTTAAAGTGCCAGGAGTCTGCTCAGAAGCAAAGAGAGAGCCCCATCTAGTGGTCAGATGTAGCAACAGCATGGGACAAAGCCCACAGCAATTCAGAACTTGGGTGAATTCAACATCCACAAAATAAAGGCGAGGCAGAGCGTTCTTTTAAAACACACACACACACACAGGGTGGACAGATGTGGTAGTGCATGCCTTTAATACTTGAACTTGTGGTGGAGAGGGCAGAGGTAGGTGGATTTCTTCAAGTTCAAGGCCAACCTTGTCTACATAGTGAGTTCCAGAGCAATCACGACTAATAGAGATACCCTATTTTGATGGACAGATTGATAGATAGACAGACAGATAGATAGATAGATGATAGACAGACAGACAGATAGATGATAGACAGATAGGCAGACTGACAGATAGACAGACAGATGCACACCCCATCTGCTGGCTAACCCCAGAATATAAATACCAGCATTGTCCGTTTGTGGATACCTTGCCCTTGCCCTGCTGGTTGTTGCGATCTGCAGGCCTCACAGCTGGGTAGGACTGTTGATTGCCTTTCTCTTTTGTCAACTTGCATAACACCTTCCAAGATTATTCAGGGACAGTCCTCAGGCTGGAGGCTTTCAGGTCTGTTCCATCTCAGTTCCTCCAAGTCCTATATCTAAAGTGTGTGGTGTCTTCAGCAACGTGGTCTTACCTGTACAATTGGACCTGAGGCATGCTCAACAGTAAGGAATCTATGCCTGACACTGTAAACCCAAGCCAAGTACTCAAGGGCTGGTGAGGTCACAGAATCTAGAAGAGGACATGTTACTGTCACCTTCCCAAACCAGTGTAACTTCTAACTACATGCTAGCTACTGATTTTACATGTATGGTTGAGTGTGGGTCTCACCCCTCAACAGAAAGTTTCCTTTGGCAGGAGACAGAGTCCGTTACAAGAAGCTACAATGTTCAAAATGCAGAGAGCAACTGATCCTGGGGTGCCCAGCCCTAATACATCCACAACACAACCCCTAAGACTCTGGGAATACTATGGGAGAGGAAGAGGGGCCAAGGACATCTACTGCAAGATTACCCTCTATATAGGACACGAAAGCTGCACCCATGAAATTTCAGCAGCATGGCTGCCTGAACAGGACTTGAACAATGACACCAGTAGACATGCCAACCTTGGTGATGGAAATTTTACAAAGCCTAGATCTGGCCTCCTAGATGAGGAGCTACAGGAATTAGTGGCTGATGGAGAGAGGGGGAATCAGTCTTTCCCAGAGATGAGCCCCCTCCTGGTTAGCTGATACCATCCCTAAAAGCATACATACACAGCAACACAAAATGAATTCAAAGGGTTGTGATTATGTTTATATGCGTATATACATGTAACAAGAACAATTAAAGGAAAAGAGGACATGAAGTTGGGAGAGGTTGGAGGATGGGTGGATGGATCTAGGAGCAGTTAAAGGAAATGGTATGAGGTAAATATGATCAAATTACACTGTATCAAATTCTCAAAAATTTAACAATAATATTTTATCTATATATATTTCTGAAAACCACCATATCATTTAGAGTCAGTGTGATGAGTGTCTTTAACCTATGAAAGAAAGGAAGAAAGAAAGAAAGAAGATAGGAAGGAGGGAAGGTAGGAAGGAAAGAAGGAAGACATGTTAATATCTCCAACTACACATACAATGTTCCCCCAGTGTTTGAAGGGAATTGATGGCAATGCTCTCTCGAGTACCAAAAGCCAGATGCTCAGATCCCTTGTACAAAATGGGGTAGTATTTGCATATAACCTACATACATCCTCCAACATACTCTAATCATCGCTAGGTTACTTACATCTAGTGCAATGCGCGTACTATGCAAATGGCTGTTACACTGTATTGCTTAGGGAATACTGGCAAGGAGAAAAGGCTCCATGTTAAGTAAAGAGGCAATTGCTCTCTCTGACACTTTTAGTCTGAGGTTGGTTAAATCCATAGATGGGAACCTGTGCTTCTGGAAGGTGAGTTGTGTGTCAACACACACAAGCAAATGCCATATTTTCTAGCAGGATCTAAGTACCATTTTCAAAATTAACATCTCTCTATAAACAAGTTACTTCAATACATTTCGTTCAAAAGAAAAATTTACTAGTGATATGGTTCATCAGGTAAAGACACTTGCTGTCAAGCCCAATGATCTGAGTTTGATTCCCAGAACTGACAGTTTGGAAGGAGAGAACCAACTCCTGCAAGTTGGCCCCCTACTTCTACAGACATGGGGTGGCGCTCCCCAGCCAACACATACTAATACTAAAATTCCTTCCCTAGAGGAGATTGTAAAGTGTCTACCCCTTCTCCTAAGGTCCCAATGATAAAACAAGGTACAGAGTTCAGTCTGGGGATCCAGTGAGCTTATTAGATGTACTTACAGAACAGCAGGTAAGAGATTAGGAGCACGGATGGCCTTAAGCAGAAATCCTGGAAGGTTTTCGCTTAGCATGGTGACTTTCCTATGGCTGTGTAGATGGAGTGCTCTCTTATTTAGTCTTCCCCCCTTATATTTCCCAGCCCTTCCCAAGATCCTGAGACCATGTGCAATTAGGGCAGACCTGCAAACAACTAGTTCAGAAGAGTGTCTGGACACCCACGGGTGGGTCCCATGATGCTCCCCTCTGAGGAAATGTCAGCAGCCCACAGGCCCCACTGTGATGATCTTTTTGTATCTGATGAAGATGGAGGCAGTTTGGTTCAGAGGGCAGTCTCGTACAACACACACACACATACACCATACACACACACACACACACACACACACACACACCATAATAAATAAATATTTAAAAACAGAAGAAAAATCTTTTGCCATCTCTGACAATGCAGAAAATCTAGCATCATTCCCACACAAAAGCAGGTATAGCCATTGAGACAAACAGGTGTGGCATGCAAATGGCAGTGTGGCTCTCTCTGGACCCCAGGCATTCCTTGTCATTGTCAAAAGTGGGGATCAAACAGTAGGACTGGGACGTTAGAGACAGAGGGACGAGGTGGACCAAGGCTCACCTTAGCTGAAAGGAATAAAGACTAGAAGCGAACAGTAACTTTATAATTGAGAGATGGGATATTATTTAGTGTCATGCCCCCACCCTCCTAAGATCTAAGGAGCAATTCCCCAGGGATGCCGAAAACCAGAGGGCTATAACTGTTTGCTTGTCTAGGTGTGGAACCCATGGCCTTGGGAATCAGTATTCAATCCCAGCCCCCTAGCCCAGAGGTTAATTGATTTTGGAGCAATCACACTGGGGGTGGTGAACTTGAGCAGAAGCCAGGTCTCCAGAGTCCCCTTCTGTCTTTCCCTGTGCCCAGGAAGGTCGGTGTCATCCTGAAAGAGCCTCAGAATCCCCCTTTCTTGCAGTCCTGTCCCTCCGTTGCCAGTTCTGAAATCTGAAGTCTACGCCTGCTTCTCTAAGCGTGCATTGATAAGCTTGCCGTGCTGCGATCTACTGGTCAAGGTAAAAATAAATGAGAGAGTATTATCTATATTTAATTTCTCGGTAAAATTTTCATAAAAGTTGTCACATGCAAAACTCATCTCACAATCTCTTTTCTGGTCCATTGTCAGAGACAAGTGCCAGGTCTGTCCAGACAACAGCCCGGAGTAGGGGGCACTACCCAGCAAACAGCTGTGATTTACCGATGCCAGGTGTCCCTCATCTGTCACTTTCCAGGTACCATTCTTGGCTAGGAGAACGCGTTTGGGTCTGCTTAGAAAGATCTGATCAGGAAAAAGCACAGGAAGGGCAAACACAGCACTTAAAAGATGGCAGGGGAGTGGTGTGCAAGGGAGGGCAGAGCAAGCTGGGAATTCCAAGGCTAAAAAGCAAGCTGGAAAACGTGGTCTGGAGCAGGGTGACTCTCTCCTGCCTTCCCTGGTGCCTCCCCTCTCAGAGCCACGGAGCTCAGGCACTGGCTGGCACGCTGGATGGTGAGATTTCAACTTTCTTTGGCCCCATCTGCTCTCCTGTCTCCCAAAGCTCTCCCCTGGAAACACAGACTTGTCCTCGTGGCCCAGAGGAAGGCAGGCCAGGCCAGGTGAGGACTGCTTCCAAACCTGGAAGGTGCCGCCCTCATTCTCGCAAAGGACTGTGCATTTAGCGGGTGCTGACTGAGAACCCCAGGACCCACAGACTTCAGAACGCTGGAGTCCATCTGCAAGGTCCCCAAGCTGTCATCTGTACTACTGTCCCTAGTCCTCCTGGGGGCTGGTTCCAGAGGCTTCTCAGGTCCCCAGATCAAGGATGTATGGTTCTCTTACATAAAATGGCACAGTATTTGCCTACAACCCGGGCACATCCTCCTCTATACTTTAAACCACCGCACACAATTCGAGCAGTTAAACAGTTGCCAAATCATCTAGATGATAATTACAAGGAAAAGGTATGTATTCATTGCAGGTGCATTCTCTAAGCTTGCCTCCTCCTCCTTTTCCTCCCCCTCCTTTTCTTCTCTATGTCTTTGTTTTCTGGAAAGACACAGGCTTGCTTGCCATGCTCAGAAAAACAACCGCCATGCTTTATTTTATTTTATTAAGATTTATTTCAGTGTTCATTATGTGTGCTTGTTGAGGTAAGGCGTGCACATAAGTGCAGGTGCTCACAGAGGCCAGAAGATAGTGTTGAACCTCCTGACGCTAGAGTGACAGAGTCACTCAATGCTGGGAACTGAACTCAGGTCCTCTGGAAAAACAGTAAGTGCTTTCAACAGCTGAGCCATCTCTCCAGCCCTGTGCCTCTCTCTCTCTCTCTCTCTCTCTCTCTCTCTCTCTCTCTCTCTTTCTCTCTCTCTCTCTCTCTCTCTGTGTGTGTGTGTGTGTGTGTGTGTGTGTGTGTGTGTGTGTGTGTGTGTGTAGGCCAATAAAGTAGAAAGCAGACCATGGGGCCATGGAGGAAAGGATGAGCTTTTAAAGGGAGAGAGAGAAAAAAAGATAAAGGGATGGAACATAAGCGGCAGGAAATGGAAAAGGGGATTCTTAGAGAGGAGTAAAAGACTCCTTTTGGGCGGGTGAGAGCAACAGCGAGAGTGATGAACTAGAACAAAGCACAGTGATATAGATGCATAGAATGCTATAATATCCAGGCATGGTGGTGCACACCTTTAACCCCAGCACTTAGGAGGCAGAGGCAGGTATATCTCTGTGAGTTCGAGGCCAGCCTGATCTACAGAGTGAGTTCTAGGTCAGCTTGGTCTACATAGTGAGTTCTAGGCCAGCTAGGACTTCTTAGTTTCGGTTTTGTTGTTTGTTTTTTAAGCCATAACAATACCCAGCATTTTGCAGCTAACTTTATATTAACAACAAACAGCAACGACAATGCAACCCAAGCTGGTTCCAAACTCATGATGCTCCTGTCTCAGGCTCCTGAGTGCTGGGACTGCAGGCGTGTACTGCCCTGCCTGGCTCTTTATCAAGTATGTTCTACCTGTGGCTGTAGAACAACTAGAGAGACCAGCGCAAATGCTTGAGATTTGGTGTTTACTCTGCAAGCCAGGCTGCTTTTCCAGCTGGACTCTGGGCCCCCGACAATCAGTTGATGTCCAGCCTGCTCTGTACACATCCACACACCAAAGAGCTTCTGCTTTAGCCCAATCATAAAGCTGCTCCTGGGGCCTGGGACAGGGCTCCCCACCAACCCCTGCAGCTAAGGATTAGATGATTAACCTTGATTACCAACTTGATGGGATTTAGAGCCACCATGGAGTAAATCTCTAGGCATGTCTGTAGGGGGTTGTCTAGATTATGTTAGTTGAGGTGGGGGACCCACCCTAAACATTGGCAGCAGCATCCCATGGGCTGGGGTGCTGGACTGAATAAACAGGAGAAATTAAGGAGACTATCATTGCTCTTTGACTTGTGACTGTGGCCACAACATGACCTCTTGCACCATACTGTCTGCGCAACTGTGTCCCCAAGAACTGTAAGCCAAAGAAACCCTTCCTCCATGTGGAACAGAATTGGGAGGCTGAATATGCTTGTGATAAAAGGAGACTTATTAGACTGGCTCACACAATATGGTCCAGAGAGTCAAACAGTGGCTGTCTCACACCAGTGAGGAGGAGAACCTGAGAGCCACCCAGCCCATAAGGCTGGGGCCTCAGCAGTCCCAACCTGATGCTAGGCTTGAAAGATTCTTGAAGAGCTGCTGGTCTTCAGCCTTTGCTAGAAACTCAAAGAAATCAGTTCTGTAACAGCAAAGGAGGGCAGTGGTAACAGAGTAGATGGACTTGCCACCTTCTGGGCCCAAAGCAGTTTCCTTCTTCCAGGTCCTATTATCGAGGCTGCCACCAGAGGGTGCCACCCACACTTAGAGCAAGTCTCCCTGCTTCAAATGATCTAATCAAGAAAATCTCCTGTTAACAAGATTGCCCAGTTTTGCATTTTAGTTGGTTCCAGATCCAGTCAAGTTGACAACCAAGATTGTCACACTCCCTGAAGTGACTTTTGTTAGATATTTTGTCACAGCAAAGGAGGAAGAAACAAACACAAGGAACACCTTTTGAACTAGGAGTCATAGCAGCTGGAGAGATGGCTCAGCAGTTAAGAGCACTTACTGCTCTTGCAGAGAAGCCAGGTTTGATTTCCAGCATCCACATGATGGCTCACAACTGTCACAACAGATTCAGAGGAGTCAATGCCCTCTCCTGACCTCTGTATGCACGTGGTGCACAAACATGCAGACAAAACACTCGTGAGCATAAATTAAAACAAGTAAATCTTAAGAAATTAAAATTGAGCTATGGGTACAGCTCCTGGGTTTTTAGTTTAAACCACGCTTTCTTTTCTTCCTTCCTTCCTTCCTTCCTTTCTTTCTTTCTTTCTTTCTTTCTTTCTTTCTTTCTTTCTTTCTTTCTTTCTTAGTTCCTTCCTTTCTTCTTTCCTTTCTTCCTTCCTTCCTTCCTTCCTTCCTTCCCTCCTTCCTTCCTTCTTTCCTTCCTTCCTTCCAAGTATACAGCACCAGCTATTCCCAGGTCATCTCCCATACAAGTACTAACCAGACCTGACCCTGCTTAGCTTCCAAGGTCAGATGTATTCAGGGGTATGGTGGTGAGGGAAGTAAAAGCTACCAAGCAAGAAGTGGGGAGCCAGGGAGATACTGGTCAGAAGCAAAGTCACTAGTGACTGAGTGCTGGAAAGTGGTCAGAGCTACTGGGATGGGTCACAGAGGAGGGACAGTGACAGTAAAATTTAGTTAGATTAGTCAGGAGGCTGAGACTCCCCAAGCAGGAGAGGAAGGACAGACACCAACATTATCTCAGTCTTCTCTTCTTTAAGAGAACCAGCAACTGCTTCATGTGACACATGAAAAGTGGATGGTAAGATGAGGATGAGGGGCTGGAGGTATGAGGATGAGGGGCCAGAGGTATGAGGATGCAGAGCCGGAGGTATGAGGATGCAGGGCTGGGGGTATGAGGATGCAGGGCTGGAGGTATGAGGATGTAGCTGGAGGTATGGGGATGCAGAGCTGGAGATATGAGGATGCAGGGCTGGGGGTATGAGGATGCAGGGCTGGAGGTATGAGGATGCAGGGCTGGGGGTATGAGGATGCAGGGCTGGGGGTATGAGGATGCAGGGCTGGGGGTATGAGGATGCAGGGCTGGAGGTATGAGGATGCAGGGCTGGAGGTATGAGGATGTAGCTGGAGATATGAGGATGCAGGGCTGGAGGTATGAGGATGCAGGGCTGGAGGTATGAGGATGTGGGGTTGGAGGGATGAGGATGCAGGGCTGGAGATATGAGGATGCAGGGCTGAAGGTATGAGGATGCAGGGCTGGAGGTATGAGGATGCAGGGCTGGCGGTATGAGGATGCAGGGCTGGAGGTATGAGGATGTGGGGCTGAAGGTATGAGGATGTGGGGTTGGAGGGATGAGGATGCAGGGTTAGAGGTAAAGGCCCCTCCTCACCAAGAAGCAGGTGCCAGACCACAGGTTAGTGTAGCTGAATCCTAACGGTGCGAGCCGCCTCCTCGGTGAGCACATAGATTCTAATAGATTCTAATATTTCCAAGCCTGTGTCCTGGGAGGCTGGCAGTCATCACTTCATCTTGCCATGGACAGGGTAGTTGTGTAAAGTGGGCTCAAAGTGAGGGATGCTCTAGGCTAAGGTGACCATGGCTAGGATTGACTTGTGGGCACTTGTGGGGCTGACACACACACAGGTTTGTCCCAGGGCCTAGAGGCACCTGAATAGAGAAGTTACAGCAGGTGAGAGCCAACACAGAGATTCAGGAGTGTTCCCCGAGGCTGCTCATCACCAGCTGGCTGACCATACAGAAGAAAGCCCTTGACAAGGATACTACAGAGAGATGCTTCACCTTATAAAGGGTTTGGCATGCAAGCATCCAGAACTTACAGATTAAATGGCAGGCATGGTGGTACACACTTGTAATTCTAGCATTAGGGAGGCAGAGACAGGAGGGCTCCTGGAGCTTGCTTGCCAGCTGGTCTAACCCCCTTAGCAAGCTCCAAGCCAGTGAGAGATCCTTACCCAAAAATTAAGATAGACCATGCCTAAGGGTGACAGTTAATGTCTCTGCCCCCCTCCCACCACACACTCACTCGAAGGAGGCCACTGGCATGGCATGTCTGTGGCTGGACCACACTGATGCCTTCAGCTCTTTAAATCCAGCTGTCCCTGAAGCTGAGATCCCAGCCACCTCCCTCTACCTCCACAATGTACTCTGCGACAGCTCCAACAAAGCCAATAAATCCCTTCAGCTTAGGCTCGACTGCGGGCATCTGTCACTTAGAACCAAAAAAGAACCCTGACTCAAATCCATTCGCCTGAGTGGCATGCTCCCCTGGGCGTCCCCAGGCCACACACATCGCTGCACCTCCACAGGAAGGAAGCGTGGTGAGATGCTGTTGACAAAAACAAAAGCCTCTTTGACCTGGAGGATGCCCCGGCCTCTAGTTTCCCTAACAGAACAATGGATGGTCGCTGGCATTGATGGTTACAGACGCTGTGTAAGTTTCCAGGCAGGAAAACCGAAAGACGGGACAAGTGACCTGCCTGAGTCTCTTGAGGAATACTGAGAGAATTTGAACAACCTTGTGCTTCAGAGACTGACCTTTGAACTATGTGTAATTTGCTCCGGCATCCAGACTTTGTGGTGAAAAGTCTTTAGGAGAGAAAAAGTACCAAGGATACCAACATTTTATCTCCGAAAATAAATGGCAAGCCTTAGCTTGGAGGGAGCCAACAGGCTTACTTAAACTTAATTCCCCCATCCTGCCTGCTGCCCTGCCTCGGCATTTAAAAAAGATAATAGCAAAAATGAAGTGAGTCTGGGCGCAGAGCCCGGGAGTGAAGAGCCCACTTAAGTCCCTCACTAGGGTGTGGAAAATGCCCTGGTACTGTCGGGGAGAAAGAGGAAGCCCTAGGGGGACTTTAAACCTTTGATCAAAGATGACACCATAGAGAGGGAGCCCAACAGCAGCGAGGGCCTGAGTGAGGCCTCCACAGCCAGTCCCTAAGGAAATGAGGGAAGTCTTCAAGTGTAGGTCTCAAGAAACAATAGTTCCTTTATTAGGTCATAACTAAGAGCGTGTTCAATTATTAAGAAAGGAAATTGTGGGCTGGAGAGATGGCTCAGCAGTTAGATGGCTGCTCTTCCAGAGGTTCAATTCCCAGCACCCACATGGCAGCTCACACCTGTCTGTAACTCCAGTTCCAGGGGATCTGACACCTTCACACCAATGCACATACAATAAAGTTAAATACATTATTTTTTGCAAAAAAGAAAGGAAATCATGACACCACTTGGTTCTCATGTCGTTTACCTGTGACATCTTAATAGAGAGTATATGTGTCTCTGGTGTGAGTTTTTAGAAAAAGGCGGAATGAATCCCTCATCAGGTGCTGGCCTTGACTTACCTCACACAGACTCCTGCAACCTCTGGGCTTGTAGTGGTTGCTGGCATGGAGTGTGAACTCTTTCCAAGGAGGACTTGGTCAATCTTTTTGCAGAGAGATCTGATTTTACTTACTGTCCCAGAAGTCAGGACGGAATCCATAAATTCTTGGTTTTCATGTGCCATTCTCTACAAGCAAGGATGGTGGTTTATGGGGCCAGGGTTCCCCGAGTCTGTACTGGAGCTGCTCCTGAGACAAAAGAGCCTAGCTTCCATTCAGAAAGTTCTAGAATCTACCACATTGGGGTGTAGGGAGATGTCCAGCTAGATTAGATGGGGGAAAGAAGGGTAGAGGAGGAGAGGGTCAGAGGGCCACCGAGTGAGAGAGGTGCAGGTATTAGAAATGACCCCGAAGACATTATTGACATCGGCAAAGTCAGCTTCAAGTTACCAAATTATCATACAACATTGCTGTCCATACTCTCAAACACAATGTGACATTTACTCTTGTCAGTTCAATGGGATTTAGAGTCATCGTGGAAGCAAACTTCTGAGCATGTATGTGAGGTTCTAGAAGGGGCTAATTAAAGTGGGAAGAGCCACCTTAAATACAGCAGCCCAGCCCAAACTGTGATCCAAAATAAACCCTTCTTTCCTTTTTTGAAAAAATTTCTTTATTATGTATACAGTTTTCTGCCTGCATGTCTGCCTGCAGGCCATAAGAGGGCACCAGATCTCATTCTAGATGGTTGTGAGCCACCACGTTGGTGCTGGGAATTGAACCTGGGTCCTCTGGAAGAGCAGCTAGTGCTCTTAACCCCTGAGCCATCTCTCCAGCCTCCTTCTTTTCTTAAGTTACCTTTGTTAGGCTTTTTGTCAGAGCAATGTGAATAGTAACTAATACGCACAGTAACAGGTCATGTTTCTGTAGGTGATGTTTGGTGGAGGCCTGAAGGTAAAGGAGGAATAGCCCACATTGAGGTCAGCACTGGAGTAGAACTACATAGAACTCTACTAGCTAACAAAGAGCAGGAGCCAAAATCTGGCGTCAGGCTTGGAAAGCTGGGATCGAGGCTCCACCAGAGCCTGTCTTTGTTTTCAGGAGCAAAGTGAGCCCATGTGATGGCTAAGGGTCAGTGAGGCTACAGCCAGTGCTTCAAATATTTCTGCAAGAGAGGGAGACATAAGCCGCCATGAGCCAGGACGTGACGTGATAAGTACACAGGAGATAGACCCAGCCAGGACGTGACGTGATGGGTACACAGGAGATAGACCCAGCCACGATGTGACGTGATGGGTACATAGGAGATAGACCCAGTCCCTTGGACTCAGGCATCTGAACATCTGAGTTTGGGAAGATGGACTCCGGATTCCAGGTACTTCCTAAAGGTTTGCGGGGAGAGAAAATGACGGAGACCTTCAAGCACTGAACTTTGGCAGTCACTGCTTCCTGAAAAACTATGACCTGAAGACTTGCTGGCAAGCTCATCAGTTAGTAGAAGTCACACTGTGTGACTGCTGGGTGACCTGTGCTGCCTACAAAACCAGGATTAATCTTCAATGTATGTGACTCTAGATCTTAACCATCATTTGAAATCCTTTTATCATAAAGGAAAACAATGCTCTTTGCAATTTAAAAATCAAAGCATAAGATTAGGGATGTAGCTTATTTAGTGGAATGCTTGCCTAGCATACATGAGATGCTGGTTTTGAGAGCCAGGACTGTAAAAAACTTAGCGTGGTGATGAATGTCTATAATCCCAGGATCCAGGCTGGAGGATCAAAAGCTTGGGAACATCTTTGGCTACATGAGGAGTTCGAGACCAGTCTGGGGTAGAGATCCTGCCTCAAAAAAACTTGAGATAAGATAGAAAGAAGAGGAACACTATTTCCCCAAGCCTGTTATTAAGGTGGGCAACTCCAGTCCTGATTGCTAGTGGAAATAGGAAAAACAAGTATGAGAAACTCAGGGGGTGAGAAAAATCCAGAAGAAGACAAGAAAAGGGCAAGTCAGACATGTGGATCCATTCTGAGCTAGCATCCTGAACAGTGGGCAGTTTCCCTAATCATGCATCCAGAGGTCTGCAAAGCCAATGGCTACCCTGTCACCTGACCCGTTCTGTATATCCCTGAAGACTGGCTCTGCCCAAACACTACCAGGGACACAACTCTCATGGCCAAGGGGGCTATGTTGTGCTTGAAGATAATGTAAAATCCATCCCCTTCTATAAAGTCCTCTGTCCACGGAGCTGGAGCCCCTCCAGACGGTGCGAGTGAGGGCGGGAGGGAGAGCGTGAACACCGAGGGGGAGAACCCAAGCAGAGAGGCTCTTGGGGGTTAGGATGGCTGACACTCTTCTCCACACTCTAACACCTGGACTTGTCCTTAATGAAGCATGACTGCTGCTTAGTAATTATCACATGCTAAACCGCTGAGACACGCTATACCAAAGCTCACAACCCTACGGAATACACAATGATTAGCCCCATCTTATAGGTAAGGAACCAGAGAAGGGCAAGGTTAAGTGACTTGCCCTAATTTACTCTCTTCACAAGTGGTATTGCTATTAGACTCAAAGCCCGTGCTCCTGAACTACACTCATGCGCACACACACACACATGCACACACACACACATTCATGCACACACACTCACTCACACACACACACTCACGACACACTTCATAGGCTGAGATGATGCCACCTGGACTCCTCTTCACCAGTCTCTTCCTCTACCTCTGTGCTCACGGACCACAAGAGGACCAGGACAAGACAAGGTCATCCCTAGGTGTTTGCTGTGATGCTGGAGATGCTGTGTGTTGCTCAGAGGGAAGGGGCAGCTGCGTTCTGGGTTACACAGACTGTGGTCAGGCTTTCTGCCCCCCCACAAGGGCTGCCGTTAAAGATGTAGGGTCAGGAGACAGGTGCTGCTCCCAGATTCCATTCCAAGCTACTGCACACGTTTTCTCCCTGAAGAAGGGGGACTCCTGGGACCAGGTTCTTTGTGTAATCAACGCAAAACAGAAGGAAGCCAACATCTGTGCTCTGTCCTCAGAGATGAAAAGATGCTATTCTCTCTCCTACACACACTCACACACCTCATACATATTCATTCACACACACTTCCATACACACTCACACACACTTCTCTCATACACACACACTCATATACACACTCCCACACACACCACGTTCTCTCTCATACACACATGCACATACACTCACACATACACACAATTCACAAACACACCTCTCTCATACACACACACTCACCTCTCATACATACTCTCTCTCACACACAAACACACCCCTGTCATACACACACACACTCTCACACACAAACACACCCCTCTCATACACACACATACACACACACACACACACACACACACACACACACACACCATGCACCCACACCTTCCCCAGACTCCTTTCTAGTTGCTTTGAGATGCCGGGCCAGGTGAGGCTGACATCCAAAGCAGCCAGACTCCATATCTGTGATAACATCAAAGGAATATATTCCTTTCATATGCTTGTCAACGTGTGTATAAGCCCAGAATAATGATTTGTTTTCTCAGAGATGACTAGAGATTCACATTTTCCCTTTCATGTATGCATAAGGTGACGCCATGAGCGGTTCGCATGGACTGATCACACTGAGGCCCGTGACACCCCAGCATGCTGTTCATTCTAGCAGACACCCTCCTTTGCTCTCACGTGAGTTTGCATGTGGAAGCGTCCCCGTGTCGTGTGGCGGCCTGTGATGCCAGCGGGAGATGCGTGTGGTTGGTAGGAGGGGGAGCAGAACTATGCCAACTTCGTCTCTTCCTCCACACATATCCCCCTAGGCTGTGCTGTGTTTAACTCCTGTGCCCTAGCAAGTTGTGTGTCTGTCTCCCTTGAAGAGCAAAGAGCATGCATCTAGCATAGTACACCACAGAGAGTAACTGTTTGCCACATAAGCGGTTTTTCAGGTCAACTGTAGAAGATGCTCTGATGAACCACATATTGGTGCAGGAGAATTGTCTGTATTCTGTCAATCATGTTTTAAATAAACGCTGATTGGCCAGGCAGGAAGTATAGGTGGGAAAACCAGACAGGAAGTAAAGGTGGGGCCAGAAGAACAGGAGTATTCTGGGAAGAAGGAAGCTCTTTCCCTACTCCTGCCTGGACCACCAAAGAAGCAGGATGTGACCTGCCCGCTGAGAAAGGTACTGAGCCATGTGGCTAACATAGATAGGGATAATGGGTTAATATAAGCTACAAGAGCTAATAAGAAGCCTGAGCTAGTGGGCCAATCAGTTTATAATTAATGCAGACTCTTTGTGTGATTTTCTCTGGGACTAAACTGCTGGGGGCCCAGGCAGGACAGAAACCCCGACAAAGCAGGCCCATCATGTTACAACATATGGTTGGAAAGTGGAGGCAGGAGCACCAGGGGTTCGAGACCATCTTTGACTATATGGAGAATTCGAAGCCTGCCTGGACTGAATGAGACACACTTCAGACAAGCCGACAAAGCCCTTGATCCATGCACCTCCAACCACCTAGAACCAGAAGTGTAGCTCTCCCCACTCTCCCTTAAATCCGGGCTGGCCTTGCCTTGCTTGGACCAATGGAACAGGACAAAGTGATTTCTGGTTTCCAAGCTGAAAACCTTTCTGCTGTGGAAATCCTGAGCCGCAGATGAAGTGATGAGACAGGTTTAACCCTGTGGCCCTAACTACTGGGACCAGGCTGCTCCCTGATCCAAGTTACTCCACACTGTGAAAACAAAGGTTTTCACAAAGTTTTTTCAGGTTGTGTCTTGCCCTGGGAGATTTATTCGACAGCAGCATTTGACTCCATTCTGCATGCAGGCACAGAGGTAGGATGTCCCTGCACCTTGGTGACAGCATACGAATACACCTGTAGGCACAGACTGATGCACAGTTAATTCCTAAAATAAAAGGGGACAATCCACAAATTTTCCAAAGGAAGTTTGGATGATGTAAACACATGTGTGTATTAACATCATATCAGGAGAACCAGACCTGAGAACTCAGCAGCCACACAGACCAAGGAAAGGATGCAGCATGTCAACCCGGATCCCAGAAAGAGAAAGATCATTTTGACAGCATCGAGGCCAACAGATGGAGAGGCCATTCCCACAGACTGTCCTCAGTACCTGATGTCAGTCACAAACAGCAGCCACCTGGGTTTCAGAGTGCCCTGTAATACAGTTCCCATGGCCTCATCAACAGGCTTGATTCCTTTGCTGGAGAACGTTCACAGAGCTCGGAGAAATGTTTGCTCCTGTTGTCTCATTTATTGTAAGTGACGTCACAAACGCACAGATGATCAGCCAGGTTGGAGGAGTGCACAGAGCAAGGCATGTGGGAAGGGTGGGCAGAACCTCTCCAGACGCTTCACCCTCAAGTCCCTCCATGTGTTCATCTCTTGAAAGGTCCCCCAACCCAGTCCCTTCCGGCTTTTATGAAAGCGTCATTTCATAGGCCTAGATTGATTGCAACACAGACCATCAGTGGTCACTAGAACTCGGGACTGGAACTGAAGTTCCCAACCCTCTCAGGATGACCAGCTGTGAGACCCCCTAGCCACTAGGTATCTCATTAATACACAAAAGAGCTAGCTATTCAAAGTGATGGTGGAGGGTTGGAAACTGGCTCTGGGAAACACAAAAACCAATGTGTTTTTCACACCATCACACAGATATTGGTGTAAGGGAGTAATGTTAAACCCTACTAGAACCTCTTTTGTTATGGACACTGGTACTGTCGCTGGCATCTCCCACTGTAAGCCCTTCATCCCAGGCCTGTGAGCTTCACAGAAAGAATTTGGAAGAGAAACAGTGTGATGTAGAAAATAGTGAGGGTTTATTGCAAAGGGTTTACAGCATATTCTCAGGGGGTCAGCATGGACAATGGCCAAAGGGAACACATCCATGGGGTTGCTGGTAGACAACCATATGTTGATCTACTTTTACATAGGCTTGATACTATTTGTTTCGTTTTTGTTTGTTTGGTTTTGTTTTTGTCTTTTGAGACAGGGTTTCTCTGTGTAGCTCTAGCTGTTCTGGAACTCCCTCTGTAGACCAGGCTGGCCTTAAACTCACCTGCCTCTGCCTCCTAAGTGCTGGTATTAAAGGCATGCACCATTACCACCCAGCAGTACTGTTTCTTAAAGTCTCTAGAACAGACAGCCCAAGGAACATTGTTGGTCTCAGCTACTTTCTTCCTGACCCTGAGTGGGCACACAAACACCCAGGCACACAAATGCCATTTAAATTCCCCATAGTTGGAGTTGACCAAACAAGCCACACCACGCTGCTCACAAACCCCATCCAAATGCTTGGTTTTCCGAAAGAGTCAGAGTTTGTGCCAGCAGCACAGCCCATGGCCAGGAAGCTGCCATTTTGAAACTGTGTGGCTGCTACCACTGAATCAGTTAGACCTCTCTTAAAGGAGTCACAGGTGCCGACAGCAAGCAAACCCCATTCATGGAAAAAAATGTGGCTAAACTTTGTCTTTTAGTGTCTAGAATTCCTTTGCAAGCCCTCTCAAGTTTTACATGGATTTGGTCTACCACATTGGCCCTAATTTGTTCGAGGGAGTAAAGCTGCTTATTTCCTGGCCACCCAGCTAGCTCAGTCAGTAGAGCATGAGACTCTTAATCTCAGGGTCGTGGGTTCTGGCCCCACATTGGGCTCCAATTTGTTGGAGGGAGTGAGGCCACTTGTTTCTTGGCTGCCCAGCTAGCTTAGACCTGAAATAATCACACAGAAAACTGTATTAATTAAATCACTGCTTGGCCCATTAGCTCTAGCTTCTTATTGGTTAATCTCTTACATATTAATTTAACCTATTTCTATTACTCTGTGTATCACTACATGACAGTGGCTTACCAGCAAAGTTTTGGCATGTCTGACTCTGGCGGCGGCTCCATGGTGTCTCTCTGACTCCACCCTTCTTTCTCCCAGCATTTAGTCCAGTCCTCCCTACCTAGCTCTGCTCTGCCCTGCCCTGCTTTGCTATGGGCTCAAAGCAGTTCTTTATTCATTAACCAAATAAAGCAACACACAGGCAGAAGGACCTCCCACACCAGAGCATCTCCTTTCTAGAAGACCAACAGGCCCATTTGGATTAACTCATGGTTGGGGATGATGGGATACCTTCCAGCTATGCAATAGTTTTATAGACAATTTCCAATATCATGTCTCCACCTAGGACCAGAGATACAACTCAGACACTATTTTTTTTTGACCAGTAATCAGAGTCCTGCAGTTTCAATTCCTGATTCTACAACTATTGGCCTACATTTCTACAACTATAGGCTTGACGACCTTCAAGGTTGCTAATATCTAACTAGCTACTGAACAATCCCTGATCAGGAATTGAAATCCTAATACTGTTTAGGTGATAGACAAGTCTATCTGGCTACTTCCCACTCAAGTAGGGGCACTACTGTTGCTGATTCTTAGGCCTTGGAGGATGATAAGGAAGGCCCAGATTAGATAGAATTAGAATACTGCAGTACTGTCCAAAGGTAGATTGATGGTTAAGAAAAAGAGATATGGTTAAGACAGCAGTTAAACACGCAAAGTTCAGAGATGGACAGAAATGCCGGTAAGTACAGTCCATTTCCACCACGAGTATCCGAGGTCCAGTTCTAACGCAACACATCCAAGGGAATGGTGGTGCCAGACATGGCTTGGATCTGATTTTGTAGGTGATGGAAAGTAGAAGAGACATCAGTGGAATCACCAGGAATATACACACAGCATCTGTTATGGTTTGAATGAAAAAAGGCTCCCCGTAGGCTCATGCATGTGAATCCTTGTGTTTCCCCTATTGGTGGTACAATTTGGGAAGGTTATGAAACCTTGAGGAAACAGAGCTTTGTTGGAGGAAATATATCACCGGGGGCAGGTTTTGAGGGTTTGTAGTCTTACTCCACTTCCTGACATTTCCCTCACCCCTCCCCCACACCAACCCCACTTCCTGTGTGGATAAGGATGTAGTGAGACGATTCCTGATTCTGCTGCCATGCCTTCCTGGTCATTCTGCACTCTCCCCCAAGATCCATCAGCCAAAATAATCTTTCTGTCGCCTTTAGTTGTGATATTGCACCAGAGCAATAGAAAAGTAACCATTATGACATTTAACCATGATCAAATGACAATCTTCTGAACCTACAGGAATGATAAACTGGAAGCTGATGGCTATGCTAACAGAGAATGCTTTGAGTCCAGTAGCAGATAAATTAGCAGCATGACCTAGGGGTTTATCTTGGGTGTATAAAAAGGTAGGAACAAAACACTGGCTAGAAACCAATGCAGACAGCAAAGGGTGACTTTTTAAAAAAATTTTATCTAACTTTATTTTATGTGCATTGATGTGAAGGTGTCAAATCTCCTGGAACAGGAATTACAAGCAGTTGTGAGCTGCCATGTGGTTGCTGAGCATTGAATCCAGGTCCTCTGGAAGAGCAGGCAGTGAGTGCCCTTAACCACTGAACCATCTCTCCAGCCCCCAAAGGGTTGCTTTTTAATGGGAGAGAGGGAAACATAAAATTTTTTTCCTCTCATCTGAATACATTTTTAAGGTCACTTATTCTTGAATTTCTCAAGGGTCTACAAGAGATGTTCCAATGGTAAGGTCTCCTTTCCAAGGTTTAACTTGGGAATGAGGAAGCCACCTGGCAAACCTTGAGACCTTCATGGCTACCAGAGATGATAAAGTATTGGGAAAGGACCGAAAAGGAAGCAATGTTCTGCCGTGAGGCCCTTCCCATAAAGTTGGAAACAGGTTTATCTTGTTTTCCAGATCGATTAGGCAGTCCCTATAGCCCACAGTTTTGATAGCTTGATAGAATTCATTGGTCTAGAGACAAATTGGCTTAAAGATTGGACTTCATTATCTAGAAACAGTTTTGAATGCATTTTAAAAAAATCTATGCCCATAAAATTCCTCAAAGGGGCTTAAGCCAAGATCTCTGAATGAAGACCTAGGGAGAATTATTGCAAGATAAGAATCTCCAGGCAAAATGCAAGCGCGCTCTCTGTCTCTCTCTCTCTCTCTCTTTCTCTCTCTCTCTCTCTCCCTGTGTGTGTGTCTGTGTGTATGTGTGCCTGTGTCTGTGTGTTGTATACTAGTGTGTATGTAGATGGGTTTACCAGTATATGCATATATGGAAGCCACAGGTCAGTGTTAGGTGCCTTATTCTTTGAGACTGAACTTGGTGCTCACTGATTTGCTAGACTGACTGGCCAGTGAGTCTCGGGGTTCCCCTTGTCCCTGATTCCTAGCAGGGGAGTTACAAGAATACATCACTGTACCAGGTGGTTTATGTGGGTGCCAGGGATGCAAACCCATGTCCTCATGTTTGCGCCATAAACTCTTAGGCGTCTCCCCAGGTAGAGCTTTTCCGTGGATGACTTTGGGCTCTGATTAGCTCATTTCTCCTTCCAGAGCATTGAGGTCTGCAAGAAAAATGAAGATAATATCTAATTCCCAGAGATTCGGCTAGATAATGAGGGGTCTGGGAAATTAAGGAAAGACCATTATCACTTTACAGGGATCTCAGGAGGGCAAATCAGGAATAATTTTAATGGTCACCATTGTGGTAGCAGCATTGGGTGACTGGAAGGGACTTAGAAGTCTGTAACAGAGGGATTTTCTGGCTAGGGGCTAAGCCTCACTCCAGCTTTAGGCCTGAGAAAATAGTGTTTATGGCTAAGAAAAGCATGAGACTCCTTTAATCTAACCATGGTCACTGTGGCTGTGATCTGTTCCATCTGACGTACCAGGAGTCCATCTTTCGGGGTTAGTGAAGGAATTTATAAAATCAGAATCATTGTTGGTCCCTTTAGAAGAGGTGACTGTGACTATATTTAGTTGAGGGTAAATATACTTTGGGCCCCATGTTGGCCAATAGGTCTCTACCTGATAAAGGGCGGTGTCTTACAGGCAGACCTACAGTAAAATGCTTGCCATGTGTGATTGTTCGAATGAGGAGTGTCCCTCTAGGCTTATATTGTTGAACACATGGGCCCCAGTTGGAGGTCAGGAAGGTTTGAAAGGTTCTAGAGCCTTGAGGAAATGGTACCCCACTGAAGGAAGTATGACACTACGGGCAGGCTTGGAGAGTTGATAGCTTGCCCCACTTCCTGTCCCCCTGCCTTGCTTCCTGTGTGCTGATAAAATGGGATCTCTCTGCTTCCTGGCTGCCAAGTTGACCTCTGGCTCCTGCTACCAGGCCCTTCCCTGCCATGATGGGCTCTAATCCTCTGGAACTGCAAACTAAAATAAACCCTGGTCTTCCTTAAGTTGCTTTGGGTCAAGGTATTTATTTTGTCACAGCAAATTTTTAAAAAGTAACTAATATATATGCAAACATGAAGACCTGAGCTCAGTCACTAACACTCATATGTGATGACACACAGCTATAATCCAGCAGCTCTCGTGTGTGAACACACACCTGCAACCCCAGCTGCACTCGTGTGTGATTACACACACCTGCAACCCCAGCTGCACTTGTGTGAGGGCACACACCTGCAACCCCAGTTGCACTCATGTGTGAGGGCACACACTTGCAACCCCAGCTGCACTCGTGTGTGATCACACACACCTGCAACCCTAGCTGCACTCATGTGTGAGGGCACACACCTGCAACCCCAGCTGCACTCATGTGTGAACACACACACCTGCAACCCCAGCAGCATTGGAAATGTGGTGACAGGAGGATCCCTGGAATATTCTGGTCAGCTAGCCTAGTTGAATTTGTGAGTTCCAGGTTCAGGGAGAAACTCTGAAAAAGTTATAAATTTTCGATACATAGCATAAAGGTAAAGTGAAATGTTTGGTCCTGGAATCCCACTGATGGCCATAATAAAAGTCAGAGGCCAGTTGTCTGTAGTATGAGGTGATGACAGAGTAAGAGGCCCTAGTATCGAGAGACTTTTACACTATAAGGTTTGGTCAAGGTTATATCACCACCGTTGGTGGTGACGGTCAAGTCAGGGGGCAATAAAGAGCTTACTGATTCCAGGAACAAAACTGAAAGGTCCAATCCAAGGCATCATCTGGTCAGGAAGTCCTCTAGTGTACTGTCTTGCCATATTGAGGGCAAAGAGACTTAGAAGGATGCTCAATGTCAGGCAATCTCTTTCATGACCTGTCTTCCAACAGTCTACTTCCTTTGGTAAGACTACAGTAGAAGATTTTAAGTAGCCTATAAGACCACAAGATATTGTTTGCCTTTGTGTTCTCTCTCTCTCTCTCTCTCTCTCTCTCTCTCTCTCTCTCTCTCTCTCTCTTTCTGCTTTAACCCCTTCCCATCCTCTCTGTTCCTTGTCTAGATTCTGGTTATATAAAACAGCATTTTCCATACTGCTGTGGAATAAGCCTTTCGTGCACTGTGAAGATGTGAAAATGTGCTGCTCTCATTGCTGATAAAAAGCTGATTGGCCAATGGCTAGGCAGGATTTTCAGGGCAGAAAGAATGCTGGGAAGAAGGGCAGAATCTGAGGAGAAGCCATGAGATGCAGAGCAAGCAGGATGGGGAGCACATACGTGAGGTAAATGAACTGTTGGGCTGCACATATATGAACAGAAATGGGTTAATTTAAGTTATAAGCATCAGCTATAAACAAGCCTAAGCTATCAGGTGAGCATTTGTAATTAATATTAAGTCTCTGAATTTGGGAACTGACTGGTGGGACAGAAAACTCCACCAACACCATACTGCTGTACTTAGTAGACTGTCAATGGGACTCTTGGGTCTCAATGACAACTTTGGTAATTCTCTTCTGATGGCAGAGGCAGACTGGGTAAGTAATCTAACCCAGAGAGGCACTTTGCTCATAAAGGAGGAAGAATCAGTCAGAGTGTACTTCTATATTACTCTTTATGGTACTCTAAAAAGGAAATAAAGTTGTCATTAGGTCGCTGGTCGATGGTTCTTCTCTATTGATCTTTTCTCTCTAACATCTAATTGAAGTTGTCTGACTACATTGGTTGTGTGGAACCAAGTTAATTTCTTTCTTTTTAAGGTCTGGGAAATCTAATTTGTCTGAATCATGAATGTATATCTGAGAAGAGAATCAACAGGGATTAAAGCGGAGTTACTCATCTAGGAGAGATGGAGAGGTGCCGATGGATGACTGGCATGTCCCTCTTTGCTCAGAAGCTGGAAATAAGGTATGGCTTACCTTGCCCATTCTAACACTGCCTTGGTCAGTGGGGACTAAGTTCCTGGCCAACAAGGGCCAAGTTTCGCAAGGTCATCGGGAATCATGTTTATCAAGTCTTGCCTGATTTGCAGTTGCCTTGGAAGGCAGGAGCCAAGATTCACCCTTTTTATGTATGATAAAGAAACAATTACCTCTCTGATATAGCATGGATTTCCTTCCTGTAGGAATGTGGAGAGATAAAGAGGAAATCCAAAAACAAATAGCCACATATCCTTGGCGACACCACATTGAAGCCTGATGCCTGAAGAATAATGCAGGATGTAGGTAGTGTATTATGCAAAATAACTGCCTCTAAAGCAAATCCCCTACACCTTTCCATCTGGTGTTGCCTCTAAATCTGGTATAGGATGTTCTGACCTTATCGCATGGTAACTGGAACATATTGCGTGAGTGTAATCCTCTCTTTTTGAAGGACAAAAAGGGCACCTGTTTAGGTTAACGTGGAGGTAGAAGGAAAGCAAGTGGAGCAAGAATGACCGAGTCATCAAGTCCTGGAAAGGAAGGGAGATTCCCTGGAGCCAGGCTCAGAAGTGCATGCGCTAAGGGAAATTGTGAGCGGGAAGAGTGAAGAATTCCATGATCTCAGTCCATGAAAAGGGAAGTTCATACCTGGCCACGATGAAGATGAAGAAAACCTACTGGTAACCAAGTGATAGCAAAAGATGTCACTGAGATTTTTACCTGGGTACAAATCTCATTGGTTCCCCAGTCTGTATGATCTCAGATGAAATAGTTAAGATGAGACCCCGAGAGCGGCGTATAGAAGACACCCAGAGCTGACTGTGGAGTAGAGCAAAATACACTCTCAAGGGGTATTAGTGGACAATGACCCAAGGGCCACCTGGCCAAAGGGACCACCGCAGAGCCAAACACTTTCATGGCGTATGGGTGGGTATGGTCAGAAAGCCATGTGCCAGTCTTCATTTAGGTGGGCTTTTGTTCCATCTGTATAATCTCTGAAACAGACAGCTTCCCCTAAGGAACAGCTGACTGATGGGTCTATTTGGATTAACTCAAGGGAAGGAGTGATGGGATATTTTTTTGGTGCCAAAATGCCTCCAGCTACACAGTAATCTTGTGAGCTTTGGGGCAGTTTAGTATGTCATGTTTCTACCCAGGACTAAAATACAACTCAGACCCCACGCGTTTGACCAGAAAGCAAAGCCCCATACCTTCAATTCCTGTATCTTCAACTGTGGATAATATACGGGGGTCCACCCAATGATCTCCAAGCCTGTCAATATCTAGCTAGCTCCCCAAAAGTGCCAGAAAGGGGTTAACAAGAAAGAAAAATAGAAGCTTGCTGACATGTACATTTTACCCACACACACATACACACATATACACACTCACAGAGAGAAATAGAGAAAGAAAGAGAGAGAGGGTAGATTTCAAAGAAGTAGGTGGTTGTTATTGCTATTATTAATTATTATTAGCAGTATTATTAGTATTATTATGTTATTATTGTAAGGGTGCAGTACCTAAGGAAGCCAGAAGAGGGAGGTGTATCTCTAAAACCGAGTTACAGGTGGTTATGATCCACCTGGTCTGGGTGCTGAGAACTGAACTTGGGCCCCCTGTAAGAATGATATGCACATCTAACCACTGAACTATCATCGTCCCAGCACTTCCAAAAGGTGGTTTTGAAGTTCACATTATATGGAATATCCAATGGTATATATTATATGGTACATTTTCTTCTTCTTCCTCTTCTGTTTTATTTTGTTGTAGACAGAGTCTGATATAGCCCAGAATGGCCTGGAACTTTCTAGGTAGATCAGAATGGCCTCAAATTTGTGATCCTCCTTCCTCTGCCTCCCAAGTTCTGGGACCACAGGTGTGCGTGTACGACCACATCTGGAGGAACAGTACGTCTTCAAAGAAATTAGGAGACAAAGGAAAATGATGTTGAGTCTGGGGGCAGAAACTTGGGGGAAGGGAAGCAGACACCTGGAAGAGGCAAGGCTGATGTGAACTGAAGTTCCCATTAAAAAACAAAGCAAAACAAAAAACAAAAACAAAACAAACCTGCATTGAAGACTCTGCAAGGCCGACTGACTGATGAGAACCGTGTACTGTGATGAGTTTGGATATTTCCAATCCAAAGGCAGCATTATCTTGGGCTGTCTTTAGCCCTTGTAATAGACATTTTTGTGTGTGTGTGTGCCTACTTCAGTATCTGACCTAACATTCCTCTAATCTGGCTTCCACCAATACAAACCCTAAGACTTTCCTTAGATAGCTTGTTGTCTGTGGTTTCTGTCCTGCCTGGTTCCCGCAGTTGTTAAGTTCCAAAGAAATCACACAGAGGTCTACATTAGTTATAAACTGATTGGCCCATTAGCCCAGGCTTCTTATTAACTCTTACAACTTATATTAGCCCATTATTCTAGTATATGTTAGCCACATGGCTCAGTACCTTTTTCAGCAGGGCAGGTCACATCTTCCTTCTTCTGTGTCTGGGCAGGACTGCAGAGGGGAGCTTCCCTCTTCCCAGAATTCTCCTGTTCTCATTGACCCGCCTCTACTTCCTGTCTGGTTGTCCCACCTATACTTCCTACCTAGCTACTGACCAATCAGCATTTATTTAAAACATAATTGACAGAATACAGACTTGTCCCACACCAATAGCTCCTGACTGCTGCAGCATGTCACTGTAAACTAACCCCCTCCCAGCCAGGGTGTTTGGTAGACGTACCAATGCATAGCTGCCTTTGTTCTACAATGGTTCATCTACTTCCACAGTGGAAGGCGTCATTTGTGCTAACCTGGATCCAGATGCCGGGGCTGTGTGGGTCACTATACTGGGCTAAGAATGAACTGCTTCTTAGTACCTACAGAAAGATCTGTTCTTTATCAGCTAGGTCGGAAGGCCTGCTGATATAATGTCCTCTGGTGTTATCTCCAATAATGAAGATCTCAGACTGTCTGCGGTGGTTCTCTGACTCCTCTGGTAGAGGGGAAGGGATGTCTTTGTAAATCTATGTCCCACATTTAGGCAAATAGAGTAGGGGCAGCAAAGGAGGGAGGGAAGCTGGGGAATTCTCTCATACATGCTTCTTAATTGCCTTCAGCTCATTAGCTTCATACATTGAGGCATCGGGTTCTACACACTACAATTTGTTGCATAACATGGTCAGAAATAGACTATTCTTTATGTTGGCTTGTGTTCTCATTTTTAAAAATGTAACCTCACCCAGAAAGACAAATAAAATATGTACTCACTCATATGTGGCCTTTAGACATAAAGCAAAGAAAAAACAGCCTACAGTCCATAACCCCAGAGAACCTAGACATCAAAGAGAACCCTAAGAGAGAGATACACAGATCTACATAGGAAAAAGAAAAAGATAAGATCTTCTGAGTAAATTGGGAGCATGGGGGTCATGGGAGAGGGTAGAAGGGAAGGGGGAGGAAGGGAGGGGAATGGAGAAAAATGTATAGCTCAATAAAAAAAATAAAAATTAATAAAAATAAGAAAGTAACCTCAATGTATTTTGAAGACCTTTTCAAAAATTTTATGTGTATGAATGCTTGCTGCAGGTGTGTATGTGTACATGTGCATGTATATGTGTGCACGTGTGTGTGCATGTGCATGTGCGTGCATGTGTGTATGTATGTGTGTGCATGTGCGTGTATGCATGTGTGTGTGCGTGTATGTGCATGTGCATGCGTGCGTGCGTGTGTGCTTGTGTGTGTGTGTGTGTTTGTGCAGTGCCCACAGAGGCCAGAAGGCAGCACCGGATCCCCTGGACCTGGAGTTGCAGATGATTTTGAGCTTCCCCTTGGGTGCTGGGCTCTCTGAAAAGCAGTAACTACCCTTAACTGCTGAGCCATCTCTATTGCCCATTCAATTTTTTAACTTAATGAACTGTGAACATTTTTGTGGTATTTTTTGTATTAATCAAATGCACTCTATAATACCATTATAATTATTTGAACAATCCTCTATAGATGGACATTTACATTTTTTCATATATGATTAACATGTTTATAGAGATACCTTGAGGGGAAGCTCTGATTCTGTTCTTGGAACAAATTATTTTGTTTTACTTTATTTTTGAGATAGGATTCCACTATGTAGCCCTGGCTGGCCTGGAACTCACTATGTCGACCAGACTGGCCTCAAACTCAGAACTCACAGAGATCTGCTTGCCTCTGCCTCCTCAATGCTGAAATCCAAGGTGTCCACCACTATACCCAGGAAAGTAAATTATTTTTTAAATGGAAATGCTAGATTAAACAAAAGCTTCAATTTAGCATGACAAGACATGCCAATAATTTCAACACTCAGCTGACCAAGGTAAGTGAGCCACAAAATCTAGGCCACTGAGGTACACAGTGAGAGCCTGTATGAACTAAGTAAATAAGCAGTTTCTGTTCAGTTAGGATCGTTAGCCCGGTAAGTGCCATGATTGCTGCTGTCGTTACTGTTTGTAAGGCGAGTGTGACTGCTAGACGCCTTGATGAGATTGCTCAACCACGAAAATCCACAGCTTTTTAAGACAGTGTTGACTATCAGAAAGGTTCTGTGGAGAACCCAGAAATAAACGACCCCTGGGAAGACTCAAAGATGGGCAGATGGAAAATATTCAAAGAAACAAAGAACATTGTTCTGGGATCCCTTTGTTGTCTTACTTAATAAACATTTTATCGAGTGTCAAAGGGCTGGAAAGATAGCGCGGCTGTAAAAGGCTAGGCTCACAACCAAACATGATCGAGCATCAAACTTCACAGACTCTGCATTAGACTCCAGGGTAGGCAGGGACCAAGGATGGATTTCCCCTGCCTGCTTCCGAGTTCAGGGTCTGGCAGAAGTCTTGGGATCCATCTGACATTTTCAGAAGTATTGAACCACATGTCACAACACAGAGACACCCTGAGAAAATGAAGACAAGTAAGGTTGGTATTGTAAACAAGTTCATACCGGAGGAAGAAGCCACACACACAGCCGGAGCGTGGGAGGAGACACAGTGTTTTAGGGAACACAGAGATGCAAAGGCTGCACAAGTGCCGGAGAGATGAATGGTGAGTGGGTTAGAGGAGAGAGAGCGCTCACTCCCAGGAAGGCTGAGAATGGCTGGATGAACTGGAATCTAAAGTTTCAATGGATGCTCCGGAGACAGCGGAGATGGGGCACACCCACCGCTACTTCTTGTCCTGAATGGCACACACCATTAATCAACCACCGCTTGCCGGAGCTGGTTCTTTTTCAACCCCATGCTCCAGGCAGCCATGGCAAAGCAATCAGAGTTTGCATACACGATGCAGCCAATCTGCCATTTCTGGAACGGTCATTGTCTCTCATGAGGACAACAGACAAAAATATTCAGCTGGCACCAGGTAAGATAAATTACACAGTGCAAAGCAAAACTGTCACTGGCACTCGACTTTCTGGGGTTGGGTCTTGGCTTCTCTATGTATCAACTGCAGGATATTTGATCTGGTAGAAGCTATTGGATGTCTCTAGTCCTTGGTGTCTAGGCCTTTAAAAAATAGTAAAAATAGGATTACTAAGAGAGTTGAGTTGCGCCCAGATTTATTAGTTACATCCAAATGACTGTGGCTGAAATCCCTGACAGAAGCAATATAACAGGGAAAAGACTTATTCTCACTGTGGCTTCAGAGAGCTCAACCTTGCTCCATGAACTTGGACAGAACATCATGGCAACAGGGAATCATGGAAGGAGAGGTGGTTCACTCCATGACAGACAAGAAGACTAGACCAGCAATGGGAAATAGATAGGACAAGAGACAGCCAGAGGGGCCTCTTCTTGCAACTAGGCTCCACCTCCTAAATTTCTCACAGCCTCTCAAAATAACCAACAGCTGGAAGACCAAGGGTTCAATTCACAACATCAATGAGGCGCATTTCAAATTCAAACTGGAAAAGTAGTCTATCACTCTTCACGTCAGTACTCACAATCTCTTTAACATAATGTTTTATTAATTCTTTGATAATTTCATACATATTTTAATCATCCTCACTCCCTCCCCCAGCCATCTCCTCCTAGCCCCCTTCATATTTTTTTCTTTCTTTTATTTTAAATTTAGAAGAGACTGCATGGCCCAAGATGCCCTGATCCTCTGGCCCTCACAGTCTTTCTGACCCCTCTTCCACCACGTGTAGGGGTGTGTTGTGAACTTATTAATTGGGGTTGGGCACCCCACATTCAACCTATCTCTGCCTTTTGACCAGCTGTGGCTTTCTGTAATGATCTCTGCTGCAAAAAGAAGCAGGGTAAAAGCCACACTTGGCTGTGGGTATGAGGAGCAGTGATTAGCATGCAGCTCAGAATTACACTGATTTAAGAACACAGCAGTAGTAGGGTCTCCTGCAGGCTCCACGGCCTCCCCAGCCATGGGTAGTGGGCCAGGTTTGTGTGCCAAGCATGGATTCCTTCCTTTAATCAGACCTTAAATCCAATTAGGTGACTGTAGGCTACCCCTGGGATGTAAGTGGCACTGTTAAACCTTTCAGAATATCGTGCCATGCTGGTCATTGCTATGGTTCACAGGCTTCAGACCTGGGTAGGGCTATTGGGTCCTTTTTTCTCTCGACAGTTTGCATAACTCCTTCGGCTACTGTGAGAGCTTGCCTTCAGACAGGAAACTTCCAGGTCCCGTGTCCAAAGTGTCCGCACGCACGATCTTTATTTCCTCATCTTTCTTTTCTGCAACAGCCAACCAACTTCCTAGCGAACCAAGATGAGAAAATAGATTCAACAGAGGTTGACGATGTATAGGAGGGTCACAGCTTTTCTGTGTGGGCATAGACAGAACCCATGACTCCTGCTGACCTCTAGGGAGAAATGTCACTTCAAACCACATGGGGCTTCATAGTAGCACTTCCGAGTCTATGAAGGAAAGACAGGTTGTCTCAGCCGACGTTCAGAACACGGTTCATTTATAGGGGACTTCCTTCACAGGAAGGCAAAGTTGCAAGTTCTAACAGCTGGACCAAATTCTTTTAGAGTCAAGCAGAAATGAACAGCAAGATGCTTGGCCATGGACCAAAGAAAACCACCCAGGGCCTGCCAAGCAGTTGCCAATCAACAGATAGAAGAAGTTGAGAAAGTAAGATATACAGAGGGAAGGAAAGTAAAAAGCCCCCAGGCAAAAGGTAGATAAAGAGAAATAGGTTAGCTTAAGTTAAAAGAGTTAGCCAGAAATGAGACTAAGCTAAGCTGAGAATTCAAAACTAATAAGAAGTCTTTGTGTCATTATTTGGGAGCTGGTTGGTGGCCCAACCAGCAACTGCTCCCAATTTGCCTGGTTTCCTTAATCTTGACTTCATAATCCCAGCCTCAAGACCTTGTGTGCAAACAGCCCAGTTTCCAGGAAGATCATTTATTTCCCTCTTTGTTTCCTGTCCTTTGCTGGCTGCCCTTCTTTCATGTGTGAGCCTGGGAGCTTCCGTGGGGGAGCAGGGAGAGGACAAGAAAAAAACACAAGATTGCTGTGTGATTTTCACCACGGCCTCAAGTACCCCCACTCTGCTGTCATGGTCTTGTGTGTATCGATTCTCCGCTGATTTCAGTTTGCCGGCACCAATGAGAGGCAGCGGAAATGACCCACATCATTTCTGTAAGTTCTGGAAATTCTCTCTGTAGCTTCTGTTTTGCACTCTCTTCTTGCCCTCCACTGCCTTGTCCAGGAAGATACAGGGCAAAAGAGAAGTCCTGGCGTATAAAAGATGGGAGGGGAGAAGAGGGAAAGAGAGGGGAGAGAGGAGCACATAGACCTAGCCAGTCCCCAGCTGCTGAAGGCAGCTTAGCTAGATGCAAGCATGAGAGGAGGGCTTCCTGGATGTAGCATCACCATGTGGAGGCAGCCTATGAACTGACATTCCTGAGCTCCATGCAATTGCTGAGTTAGAAGCAAATAAATGATTGCCACTCTAAGATATTAAGTGCAGGAATGACTTTATGCTGGATAGAAATGAACTTGGGAGAGCATATCAAAATTGTTCCCTTGACACACAAACATTATTTCATCGAATATAAAAAAATTGTTGTCCCAATTTCACTTATTAGGAAACTAAGGCTAAGGGAGCCTAAGCATGTGGCCAGGGCCATGAAGTTGGCATATAACCATGCTGGGATTTGAACATGGAGCTGCCACATTCCCAAGACTGCTTTCAATGGCTCCACAGCCCAGACAAAAGCTCTGAGGTCTATAAGTGTAGAGAGACAACGTTTCCAAGAGAAACAAAGCATAGCTCTGTCTCCGGTGATGTATGATGCTCAAGCAGAAACCTGTGTGGCACTGACCCTGGCCCTGAGTAACACGTGAGGATTAGCACCAGTGCCCGAGACATTCCTTCAAATTAGTGAAGGCCCTCAAAACTACAGCTTTCCAAGTGTCTGAAAATGACCTGAATCTGCATGCTAACCGCTGGCGGGTAAAGGGAGAAGGCTAACATAGCCGCAAATCAATAATGGATAATTTCTGCTTGGGCTCCACTTAAAAGCCTCCCCTCAGAGAGAGCACCAGATGACCAGGTCTCCAGCCCAACAGCTCAAGGTCAGTTCAGAGCAAATCACAGATTCTGAAGGAGATCATGGAGTCAGACTCGTAGAAGGCAGCACATTCTGCTCAGGGCCCCCAGCATGAGCTTCACGTGGCTGCCACCACAGAAGCACCTCAGCTCTAACCACAAATGTGCCTTATACAGGTGACCCCAGCAGGAGTCCATCACTTTTGCTCCTAAAAGCTTCATGCCTTTCTAATGTACCGTAACCTGCAAGTGGTGCCTCTCTATTGCCTGATACTCCCTGCCTTTCATTGATGGAGTCCTGGTCACATGACAACGTCATAGCTGCAATGGAGGCTGGGTAAGTGAGTTCTGCTTCCTTCCTGGGTGTGTGGAGGGGGGGTCTCAAAATGAGGAAGGACTCCAAATATGGACCTTACAAGCTCATTTGGAACACAACTACTCATATACTCTTGATGAAAGAATTGTCTTTATCTGTCAAGGAAGGAGCGTGCAGTGTCGGGAGTGTACATGGGGTGGTGAGGGAGGAAGGGGAGGGACATCCCCCTTATCAGTAAAATCAGTCAAATCCATGTGGTGGCATTTCAATTGTATTTTAATAAATAAAGATTTTCTGAAGATCTGAGAGTAAAGGGTGCCACTAGTCAGCCTTATAGACCAGGTTATAGTAGCACACACCTTAAATCCCAGTAGCCACAATAACACACACCTTAAATCCCAGTAGCCACAGTGACACACACCTGTAATCCCAGTAGCCACAGTGACATGCACCTTTAATCTCAGTAGCCACAGTGACACTCACCTTTAATCCCAGTAGCCACAATGACATGCACCTTTAATCCCAGCCCTAGAGAGGAATAGAAGATGGGGGGAGACAGCTCTCAAAAACACAGTCTCATTCTGAGATTTCGGGGGGCAGGATCGCCATTTCAGACTGAGAGCAAATCCACCCTCAAAAATCAACAAATTGCATGTCACAGTCAGGATGCCCTCACATCTCAAACATGGGAAGAGCAGAGTATTGGTTGTATTTGTTGTTGATGATGATATAATAAAACACCCTGGGGAAAAAAACGACTTAGAGAAGAATGGGTTTATTTGATTGACAGGCCCAGAGCAACAAAGTCTATCATGAAAGGAAAAACATGACAAGTGGTAGGATGTTCTGGAGAGTTCTGTGTCAACTTGTCATCCAAGAGGAGGGAACCTCAATTAAGGAAATGCCTCCAGGGCTGGAGAGATGGCTCAGAGGTTAAGAGCACTGACTGCTCTTCCAGAGGTCATGAGTCAATTCCCAAGGAACCACATGGTGGCTCACAGCCGTCTATAGTGGAATCTGATGCCCTCTTCTGCCATAAAGGTATGCATGCAGATAGACCATAAGGGCATAAATGCAGATAGGGCACAAATAGATCTTTAAAAAAGAAAGAAAAGAAAAGAAAATGCCTCCATAAAATCTAGCTGCAGGCAAGTCTGTAGGGCATTTTCTTAATTAGTGATTGACAGAGAAGAGCTTAGCCCATTGTGGATGGTACCACCTCTGAGCTGGTGGTCCTGGGTTCTGTAAGAAGGCAGGCTGAGCAAGTCATGGGGAGCAAACCAGTAAGCAGCACCCTTTCACGGCCTCTGCATCAACTCCTGCCTCCAGGTCCCTGCCCTGCTTGAGTTCCTGCCCTGCCCTCCCCTCAGGGATGGACTGTTACCAAGTTGCTTTGGTCATGGTGTTTCATCTCAGAAATAGTAACTCTAAAAATGACAAATTGATAACAGGAGCAGGCTATTGTGACAAACCTGAAATTTTGAAAAACGAAATTTTAAAAATGTGTTTATGTTGGGGAGGGTTGTGGAAGAACTTGGGAACTTTGGGCTAGAAAGGCCATTGGGAGTTGAGCATTCAGTCAGTGGTCTGTTCTGTAGGAGTTAGAAGATAAGAGTGCTAAAAGCAACGCAGACAATAGAAGCACGGCTTGTAAAGTTTCAGAGGGAAGCAAAGACTCTACTGGGCAATTTGTGTGAAGAATGTATGGTGTCTGTCAGCTGGAGCTGAAAATCTGGCTGTAGTTCACAAGAAACCAGAACCACTATAGTAAAACCCTTACTTTAGTGGGACAATTGATGCTGGCTAGCTAGAGCTGAGGAATTAGTGGTGACTAAGAAGAAGCCAGCATCACTGAGGTGAAATCTTCTGGGAGATGTATCCTGAAAGTCAGGACACAGAAGCTGTGTTCCAGAGGTGGCCAAAGTCGCACTTGGCTCTGTTGGCTGAACTAGGTAGTATAAGCACTAGTACTGGTTTTGAAGGCCCAAAGGGGTCATGGAGTGCAGCTGAGGACCGGCATTGTAAAAGGCCAGAAGAAGCCATTGGTGGAGGTACAGCCTCAGTATCAGTTGAAGGCCCAGGGTTGAAGGGGTCCTGCAGAGAAGTTGCAACTTGGTACCATGAAGAGCGCCTAGGAGATGCTATTGGTTAAAGTGCAGCCCAGCTGCAGCGGAAGACCCCAGCATTTTGGAGATGCCAGTACCATGGGACAACCACGAAGAACAGCAGCGGCTGTGAAGGGGAGCCTGCCTGAACTTGGAAGACAAACTGTGTGTCCTGCAGAGGGAGGAGCTGCAGAAGGATCTCAGGAGATTGTAAATGGATCCCAGACACTGGACATTGCTTTATTTACACTGTTGGGAGTTTGATTTTACTTTGATCTGCTTGTGACTGTGTCCTGGTTCTTCCCTCTTGAAGTAAGAAAGTATTTAACTTAATTTTGATGTTTAAGGAGCCCACAGTTGAGAAATTTCAAAATTTTAAAAGAAATTTTGATTTTTGTAGAGTCCATTGTAATTTTAAAAAAAGCATTAGGCACCTACCCCACTTCTTCTGTTACCTGATCCTTGTCCCATATTCTCTGCAGTTACATGAAGAACAGTTGTTTAAAAACTAGACAAGAGCCCAGCTGGGTCTCGAGCTGTGTTTCTATAGCCACAGGCTTGTGTGAGCAAGCTTTCACGAAGGCCCTGTTACGTGCGTACAAACGCCTTGCTCTCACAAATTGTTCTAGTAGTTGTAAAATGTTATCACAAGTTACAGATTCCTGGACTGCACCATCACCCAAGACTTAACCTCAAATTGTAAAAATTCTTATATCAGCCTTAACCCCTCTATTTGTGTCTTTTGCTTTAAAAAGGACCTAGTCCCTTTCTTCAGGGTCACAGTATCAGAACCCAGCCTGCCCACGGCCCTATCTAGTTAGATGTGCCGGTACCCCGCGGTGATGGAATGAATTTGCCTCTGCTCAACCTCTTCAATACTTGTGCAACTCCCAGCCCAACAATTTTTTTTAAAAAAGAGGATATTTTAAAGGAACAGAAGTTTTCATGTGTTTATATCTGTAAGAGACTGTGACTTTTAAAGTTATCTATGTTTTTAATGCAAAATCTTGGAGACAAATGAGAAAGGAAAGATTATGCTTGTGAGTCAAGCTGCCAAGGACACGATTTTGTTGGCTGGCTTTATATCAACTTGATACAAGCTGAAGTCCTCCGAGAAGAGGGAGCCTCAAGGAAGAAAATGCCTCCATAAGATCCAGCTGTAGGCAAGCCTGTAGGGCATTTTCTTAATTGGTGGTTGATGGGGGAGGGCTCAACCCATTGTAGGTGGTGCCATCTCTAGGTTGGTGAAAGCAGAGTGAAAAATTCATGAGGAACAAGCCTATACGCAACACCCCTCCATGGCTTCTGCATCAGCTCCTATCTCTAGGTTCCTATTCTATTTGAGTTCCCGTCCTGACTTCCCTCAGTGATGAACTGATACCTGAAAATGTAAGTTGAAATAAACCCGAGTTGCTTTGGTCATGGTGTTTCATCACAGCAATAGTAACCCTAGCTAAGACACGGGGTAGGCATGAAAGCAGAAGCAGAAGGCTTTTTGATCACGTTTTCATCCACACAGGAAGCAGAGGGAGGGAACAGAGGAAAGCAGAGGGAGGGAACAGAGGATAGCGCAAGCTACAAAACCTCAACACTCGCTTCCCTCAGCAAGGGTCTACTTCCTGAAGGTTCCAAAACTTCCCCAAGTAGATACCACCAGGGGATTAAGTGTTCAAATATGTGAACCTATGGGGGACACTTCTCATCCAAACCATCACAAGAAATCCTCAACTTAACCATCAGCAGGAATCGTAGAGACCACAGATGAGGTATTGAAACCCAGGGAGAGGCCAACATCTTCACTGACCAACTTCTAGGCCGGTGATTTTGGTCCTATCATAGTATCTCTGTTCTTTTAGCAAATCCTCCTGGCACATACTAGCTAGGCTGGATGCTTATGATGACCACAGTGTCAAAGGTGCTGTCACGCCTGCCTTCAGGAAAGTTAGTGTGGCAGAGAAGACCCAGCTGGCAATGTATGCTAGACAGAATCTCTGCCACCTGGACATGTCAGTCCCATCACAGTCACCCCAGCTCCAAGCCTCCTCCTCTAGGGATCCAGCTCTCCTGAGTTTGATCTGCAGAACCTGCTTCTCCTGAGTCATCCCTTTCCTACCCAACATTTGCAGACCACAAGGATACTTAGTCATGAGCACACCCAGAAGACACAGTCTTTCTCCATCCCCTAGGAATGCAAGAACATGACTGAATTCTTGTTCAAATTCCAAAGACTTTTTATAAAGAGATTGGCACACTATCCCCAAGAGCCAAATAATACCCAGGGATTCTAGATGCTTCTCCAGTCATCCCTCTGGACTTGGCCTCAGGATATCTTGCTTATCACCCACTTGAGAGATGATCTGAGCCTCAGCGGGAGAGGTGTTTTCCTTTTCATGTAAAACATGTCCCTCATTTCTGCATCTCCAGTTGCTCCCTGGTGAAAATAAACAGATAAATAAATAATTTTTCACAAAAACTAATTAGCAGATAGGAAGACGCTAATGTGTTTGTCAATGGTATCTCTCCCCAGCTCACTACCAGCTGGCCTGGAATTGAGGAGCAGATGCAGCTGTTCAGAGCTGGAACTGTCAGAGAGGACAACAATTCTAAGCACAGTGGCATGGGGGCTTCTCTCTGCTCACTGGCTGGCCAGTCACCTGCTGGCTGAACTCCACTTGTGTGAGGAGCCAAAGTTTGTGTTGGTGGGAGGGCCTGTAGGAGGCTGAAACATGAGGTTGGACTCAGGAAGATTGAGGTTGGGTTTGCACAAGTGCCTCTCTTAAAGATGGGATTTATGGGGCTGGAGAGATGGCTCGGAGGTTAAGAGCACTGGCTGCTCTTCCAGAGGTCCTGATTCCCAGCAACCATATGGTGGCTCACAACCATCTATAGTGGGATCTGATGCCCTCTTCTGGCATAAAGACATACATGCAGATAGAGCACATAAAATAAATAAATCTTAAAATAAAAAAAAAAACAGGATTTATAGATTGGAGGTGTAGTTCAGTGGTAGAGTTCTTGCCAACAAACACAAAATCCTGGGTACCATTCCTAGTATGGCAAAGAAGAAGGAGGGATGGGGAGAGAAGGGAGGGATGGAGAGAGAAGGGAGGGATGGAGAGAAAAGGTAGAAAATGGTGGGAAAGGAAAGAAAAATTGACTTAGGAGGTTATATTACTTTCTTCCTGTCATCTTTTGTAGACACTTTGTGCTGCTTTCCTCATTGCTGTAGCAAAATACTTTGAGGAAGCAAGGTGTGTTCTGGCTCACAGTTTGAAGGCACAGTTGGCCCGGGTAGAGACGGTGAAGCAGCCGGAGCTCGAGAGAGCTGTCCTCATCACCTCAGCACCCAGGATGCAGAGAGAGAGATGGAGGCTCCTGGGTCTGCTTTCTTGTCAGTGGAAGATCCCATCCCACAGAGTGGTACCACCCATGTTTAGGGCAAGTCTTCCCACCGCAGTTGACACAATATAGAAATTTCCCCAGACATGCCCAGAGGTGCGTCTTCTAGGTGATTCTAGATCCTGTCAAGTTGACAATATGAACCGTCACACATTTAATTTTTTTAAATTGTGTTAAAACATACATATTATAAAATTTACGATCTTCACCATTGTTAGGGATACACCAGGTTGGAAGCACTCCACCTGATTCTCAAGCCCCTCCTCCAACCTGGCCAGCCTCCAGCTCTCCCTCCCTCTGCACCATGAGCACAGTAGGTGTCAGTCAATTATCGAATTACAGTCAGGTTCAGTGCAGGTGGATTCAACCAATTGCAGATGGAAAATATTTGGGTAAAAAAAAATTCCACCTGTACAGAACATGCACAGACTTTTTCCTTGTTATTATTCCCCAAACAATGCACTATAACAAGTATTTACATAGCATTAGGTATTATGCATAATCTAGAAGCAATTTAAAGTGCAAGGAGGCTGCGCGTGGGCTCCATGCAAATGCAACTGTATTTTATATAATGAATTTGAGCATTTGGGGATTCTGATGTCTGCAGCTGATGCCGGAGCACCACACCGGGGGTGGGGAGGAGAGAAAGAGGGGAGAGAGGATACTGAATATAAAGGATCTCGCCTCTCTTCCTCTTTAAAGCTAGTCTTCACTGTGGTCTTCGTTGGGTTCAGCAGGTGACCCACATTTGGCCTGTGTAGTTCTCTCTCTGACGTGCCCTGATTAACCCGAAACCACACTGCTGTCTCCCAGAATTCTCCCTCTTTGGGGCAGCCTTCCTTGCCCCAGGTCTGCCCAGCTGCTGCTATGTGGTAGGATGCTCCTCACCCCTCCTTGTCATTGTGTATTTAACGCCATCTGCTCTGCTTGGTGCCCACAGAGGTAAGCCCTGTCTCAAGCATTAGTACACGCCGTATCATCTCTCCCTCCATCCTGGCAAGTGGATGACTATGTGGGGAAAAGCACTGAAAAGCCTTCCTGCACCTCCACAGAGGGGAAGCTGAGAGTACCAGCAGCTTGGCTCTGTCTTTGGAAGGAACCAACAAGTCTTTGTGCAGACTGTCAATGACGTCAGGAGGACAATGCATTGTCCCTTGATGTTCAATGCCGGGTTTGACCCAAATGTGATGGTGCACACCTATAACCCTAACGTCAGAGGGGCAGAGGCAAGATGATCCCTGGAACGTGTGGGCTAGCCAGTCTAGTCAAGTTGGTGAGCTCCAGGCTCAGTGAGAGACCCTGCCTCAAAAAGCAAGATGGAGAGCAATAGAGGAAGATATCTGACGTCAACCTCTGGCCTCCACATGCACACACGCACACATGCACACACATACACGTGCACACACACTTGTCTCTCACTAGGGTAACACCCAAGCTTGAAGGAAGCACCCTCCTATATAAGGCTGCAGAGCTGGGCCCAGGATAAACAGTAACTCACGCAAAGGGACAACTCATTTCTTGGGTCATGCAGGAAAAGGGGTCTGTAGACCCACAGAGACCCACTCACATGGGAGCCTGAGCCACCACAGGACTTCTGGAGAGAGCAAAGAGGCTTCCAGTGAGGCCTGCATAGCTGATTCTATATAACGGTGAGGTATTGTGGCGGAGAAAGCAGAACGGGGACACTGTGAGGCCATAGGCTGAGGACCTGTAGGAGGAGGGATGCCTCCAGCAGCCAGGCAGAGGCATGGTGGAGGTGAGGTGGGGCCAGTGGGACCAGTATCAGAATACATCTCTGCAGGGCGTTGAGGTCTCATAACTTGTGGGTATGTTCCTGAGCCTTCCTCACTGGTACACCCTAGAGACCATGGCATTTTGGCCAGATGTCCCCAAGTGGAATGTGGTAGCCATTATTTGAGCCAAAGATCCCTAAGGATCTTTCAAGGGTTTCTCCTGGTCTGCCCTTCTAGGCTTCCTGGTCTGGGCTATGACATAGGGAGATGCATGTGACTGGCTGAAATACATGAAGTCCCTGACTGTTCAAAGGAACAACTTCCAAGTTACAGGTGCGGAGGTGTGGGATGGAGTTCAGAGCTACGGAGCTGACCTGGCATATGCAAAGTCCTGTGTTTCATCACTAGCTCCTCCACCCAATACCAGAAAAGTGGAAACATTGCCTGACATGCAGCAGAAAGGACAAAAGGAAAGGCAGGAGGGATGGAACCAGTGGACCATCAGCCACATAGTTGGCAATGCTGAGGTTAGACTCTGTGCAGGAATCAAAAGCCCAAGGATTGAGAATTGTCACCTAGCTGAGCCCCAAAAGGCAGAAAGCATCCTGAGGACATCATAGCTCTGGAACCAGATGGCGTGGGCTCTCCCAGGAACCTGAGTGAGTCTGGGAGCGGTTCAGCCCTCCCACACTCTGGCTTCCTATTCAGGGTCCGGGATGCAGGCCTTTGTATTAGAAGGTTGGGACGTCAGATTATTGCTCAGGAAACAGGTGTCTTAGCATCCAGGTACTGTCTCCTTCATCCCCATCCTACCCCCAGCTCCGATGGACCACAGTTTGTAGAACTATAGATTGGAAGGACTAGGACAGTGGTCTCTATGTTACCCTGCAGCTGCCATATTGGAAAGCCTGCCTACATTAGTTAGGTTATCTGGGATGCAAAAGGCAGGCTCATCTAGTTACACAGGTAGGAGCTGGGGAGGTGGGGAGCTGTGGAGGTGGGGAGGTGGAGAAGGATACACAGATCTGGGAAGGCAGGGGCATACAAGACAAAGACTGCGAGCAGAGCAAACACACCATTGCACTCCCTCCTCAGGAAACTACAGGGGGCCCACTTCTCTGTGTCAATACCCAGAATCCCCAACTTTTGGCCAGCAGTAAGGGTGGAACCTGGATGGAGTCCCACCAGGCTATGACCAGGGATGGCAGGTTCTCTAAGGGCTGAATGGATGCTATTTCTTACAAGGATGGAGGATATGGCTCTGGGGGAGTAGGGGTGGGGAATAAGAAACCATCCACCACCTGGGGTGACATGACCAGATTCGGGAAACACTGACCCTCAGTCTTATGTAACCCAGGTTGGCTTTGAATCTGCTATGTACCTGAGGGTATCCTCCTGCCTCCACTTCCCAAGCGCTGGGATCACAAGCATAGCCACCCCAGGTTTATGCCATGATTTGGATGGAACCCAGGGCCTTACGGCAATCCGGCAGACATTCTACCAACCAAGCCTCATCTCTACTCCCTACTCTATTTCTGCCTTCAAGGATGAACAGAAGGGCTGCCTTTTTAGTGATTGCTGCTCTCTGTGGTTCTGGATTTTCCTTTCTCTCCAGGAGTCCATTCCCCTCGGCTGTGAGCTCCTCCCGGGTCAAGGCCAACACCAAGTGGTGTCCACCACTGAGTGTTTTAAGTGATGCTGACTGAATGGGGAAGATGACATAAGTCTCCTGAAGGTGACATGTGCAGAGAATAACAAGGTGGGTGACACAAGCATGGGCCACTCTTCTCTGTCCCCATCTGTCACAGATGATCTGAGGCTTGTAAGGCAAGGAATGGACCTGCCCAGGACTCCAAGCATGTGTAAGGACTGGAGTGACTGGAATGGGTACCACCCATCACCAGACCAAGGGAAACATCTTTGGACAGCTAGTGAATAAATCCAGACTAGGTATCAAAAAAGACACCGCTTCCCCTCTGTGAAGAGGCCTCTTCCATACAGGTTGAGAGCATCTCACCAAAAATGGAAGAAGTCTGGGAAGAGGACAAGGGGGTAACTTTGGGGTCTGGGAGATGAATTTGTACCTATGGCAGCCATCTAAAACACTAGACATGTATGGTGGCACACACCTGAAATCCCAGATCTGGGGAGGCAAAGATGGGAAGGACCCTGTGTGTGATGGCCTGCCAGCCTAGCCAGTCTGGTGAGCTCTAGGTTCAGTGAGAAACTCTGCCTCAAAAAATTTAGGTGGCAAAGCAACTGAGGGAGACACTCAACATTGACTTCTAACCCCTACATGCACACACACAATGAGAGAGAGAGAGAGAGAGAGAGAGAGAGAGAGAGAGAGAGAGAGAGCACTTTGTAGCAGATCCCACCTAATGCTGATGTCTGAGCCAATGTATTCAGCACTGTCCAATTATTTCTGTTATGCTTCTGACCCTTGGAGCGGTTACAGCATAGACTGTCCTACGCTCTAATCACTACTAACGTGTGACTTTCTTCTCTAATCAGCAGTGACCACAGCAGCATAGCAAGCCCCAAGGTTCCAGAACATTCATGTCAGGATGCGTTCATTAGCTCTGCTCACAAAGATTTTTATTTCTCCTCTTCACGGGCAGTGAAGTGAGGAAGTGAACATGTGCCTCCTTTGGCCGAGGCAGCAGAAGCAGACATGGCCTGTGTTCTGAGTGGAAGTTTTCAGAGTCAAGTCACAGCTTCCTGTTTTTTCTCTCTTACAGCTGAAGTATACAGGAATGTACCCCTGTGAACAGGCATGTTCCACAGTGGACTTGCCCTATGTGAGAGAAGGGTGTTTGCAGTAATACCTCATGAGATTTGGGGGTGGGGATGCTCATTACAGCAACATAACTGAGCACCTACTGACAGAGACACTGACCTACCCAACATGAGTTCTCTGTATTCCAGTCCTTGTGTTATTTCTTAGCAGATAACCCAGCAGAAGACCTAATCATTGCAAGCCTGCCTTATCTGTTCATCCATCTATCAAGTGTACCCAATGAATGCCACATTGTGACTTCACTTCCTGTGAACAGAGGCCACAGCAGCACTTACTTCTGGATCTCAAATGTCCACAGATCCTAGAGCAGCCTAGAGACAGCAACTGGATTCCTATCCAGAATCCCTGGTCCTCCAGCCTACTGAAGCTTGTAGCCATGACCCCCCACCCCGACCTGTGTTGACAGGGTTTCTGTCCTGCCCAGTTCCCACAATTGTTAAGTTCCAAAGAAATCACACAGAAGTCTACATTAACTATAAACTGATTGGCCCATTAGCTCAGGCTTCTTTTTAACTCTTATAACTTATATTAGCCCATTATTCTTGTCTGTGCTAGCCACATGGCTCGGTACCTTTTTCAGCGGGGCAGTCACATCTTGCTTCTTCTGTGGCGGGCTCACAACTGCAGAGGAATGGGCTTCCTTCTTCCCAGAATTCTCCTGTTCTCATTGACCCACCTCTACTTCCTGTCTGGTTGTCCCGCCTATACTTCCTGCCTGGCTACTGGCCAATCAGCATTTATTTAAAACATAATTGACAGAATACAGACAATTGTCCACACCAGACCTGGCCTCTTCTCATCCTGCCAACTTCAGGACCCCAAAGAGATGCCCTCCCTCCTTGACGCACTACTCGATTTCTCCTACAGTTGGACACTCATTTGTGGCGCTCTCTTTCTAGCTCTGCTTCCTCCGGTCTCTTGTGACTTTTAGTTCAGAAAAGAAAGTCCTCTCCAGAAAGTGGTGGTCAGTCTTTCAGATGTCAACTTGATGACATCTGAAACCAACCAAGAGATAGGCTTCTAGGTGGGTCTGTGAAGGCATTTCCAGGAAGGATTAACTGAGGGGAGAAGCCCCTCCCCCAGGGCGGGTGGAACTTTGGACATCAGCTCAGATATAGAGGATTGAGGAAAAGACAGGGCTCCTCACCTGCCTGTCTGCCTTTGCTTTTTGCTGGTGAGAGCATCATTCCCTTTGCCACTGCTGTCACCTTCCTTCGCTGACATCGGAACTCAGCTGCTTTGGGTTTCTAGCGTGGACAGAAGAACAGTGGCCCTCCAGGAACCCTCGAGGTCTTTAGACTGGGGCCGGGGAGTCACCCAGCCTCATGGACAGAGCAGTTACCAGGTTCTCCAACTCTCCAGCATGCAGACAGAGACATTGTTGGAGTACCCTGCCCTACTATGTAAGTCAACCTAATAACTTCCCTTTGCAACATAAATCCACTCTACAGACTCCACTTCTCTAGAGAACACAAGATAGCATCCTGCTCAAGGGCGACAGATCAGTGAGGGTTCTGCCTACTGAAGCCTGGGTATTTCCAACAGAGAGGGTTTAACCTGGGGTCTTGGTTCACAGTGAGAAAAGGGATCAGGCTATCCAGACTGGAAAACCTGAAAGAAGCCAAATGTCTCCTTCTCGGAAAAGACAGATGAGAGAGGGCCTGGGGACAACCAGAAGAAGCTGGAGTCACCACTAATGGGAACTGGAGCCTATAAAGCAACACAGGCACTGGAGACAGACAGAGGCAAGAGTCACCCAGCCTGCGCTCTTCCTGTAAGCGCCTCCCACTTACTGTGTGATCCAGAACCAGCGTGAACACAAGAACCAGATGGTCAGCTGGACAAGACTTTGCAAGAGTCAGAGCCGCTGTGATGAGCAGCGGGCCCAAGCTCAGCTGCCTCGGCTTCCTCCATGCAGCACCCCTTCTCATAACCCCCTGGGGTAGGCCATTGCTTTTTGTCCCAGAACTCAGGGCTCCCCTGGCTTTGCCTTCAGCTCTTCCATCTTAGCCGATGTGTTTCCGTCTCATTAGCCTCCCCTGACTGGAATAGTTAAAAGCAAAAGTCTCATTTCCCATAGCCAAGGTAGTGGTTATGCCCATGGTTCCAGCACTCTGGAGTGGCTGTGGCAATAGAAGTCCGAGTTCAAAGCCAGCCTAGGCTACATATTGAGATTTCATCTGAACAAAAAAACAAAAATCAAAGGAACAACAAACAAACAAAAGCCCTCACTTTCCAAGTCTCCATATCGATGGTATAGGCAATGACTTGTTTCCCTCGATTAAAAAGAATAGATGCAAATGCGGCCACTCTTACCCCAGTTTTCTTGTCTTGCCACAGAAATGACTAGTACTACAGCAGCCATCTTGCAACCAAGAGGTAAACAGCCAGTCCTCCTTGGATGGTTGAGCAGAATGAAAAACAGGTCGTAGGTCTCAATGACACAACTGAGATTCTTAAGCCAGCTCTAGACTTTCTAGTGTGTGAAACAGTCCGATGCTTTCATAGCTTGAGTCACCGCTGACACCAGGGCTGCAAGTGCCCAGACGCAGGCGAGGCAGCACACCCTATCTGGTGCCCACGTCAGGATCTATCTTAGTTACTTTTCTACAGCTGGGATGAAACACCATGACCAAAAGCAGCTTGGGGAAGGAAGGGTTTATTTGTCTTATACTTCCATATAAGACAACTGAAGAAAGTCAAGACAGGAACTCAAACAGTGCTGGAGCCCAGAGGTAGGAGCCAATACGGAAGCCATGGAGGGATGCTGCTTACTGACTTGCTCCTCATGGATTGCTCAGCCGGCTTTCTTGTAGAACCCAGGACCACCCACAATAAACTGGCTCCTCCCCCCATCAATCACTAATTAAGGAAATGCCCTACAGGCTTGCTTGCCTACAGTCTAATCTTATGGAGGAATTTTCACAACTGAGGTCCCCTCCTCTCAAATCATTATAGCTTGTGTCAAGTTCACTTCACACTAGCCAGTGCAGGATCTCATGAGCAAAAATCTCTCCTCAGACCCCTTCATGCCCATGGGTCAGTCACTGAAACCCAGAGATGTCCTTTTGGTCTTCCCCTCTGCACCCATGATCTCTGCTCACTTTGTAGGTCAGGCTATTATCCATCCCTAACCAATCCTCACCCAACTCCTAAACCCCTCTCCACTGCAATTGTGTGGTGGGGGGCATCTTGCTAAAATGCAAACATCACACTTTAGCCGGTGTCTCTCTGGGGCTGCAGGCTTGCCTTGGCTCCCTAGTGCTTCCAAAATAAAATCTAAATTGCTTAGCTAGGCTGCCAGCCTCGTGAGCTGACTCACCAGACCCAGCTTTTCCTCCCCTTGATCTCCACTCCATCCATGCAGGCTGTTAATGATTGTCAAAATCCTCTGCATGTCCGTCCCACCCCCACAGATGAACACACACACACACACCTGCCTTCTCTGGCCCCCCTCATTCACCTCCCCTCTACCTGCCCCTTTCCTAGCTGTCTCTGAGCTCTGTTGCTCTTCCAAGCTTGCATTTGGTTTCCTCCCTTCCCAGAGAGCCAGTTCCTTGACAACAGCCTTGCGAGTGTTATTCATCTCGATGTCCCCGGTGCCTGCCACACTGCTGCGAGGACGTGATAAATGCGTGCGGAGTAAGAGAGTGGATGAGTGAGTGAATGAATGAGGCCACACATTTAGGAACTTGGGGAGGCAGCTGCCGGAGGCACTGGCGTTCTCGTCTGTATCTCTGCAGAAAGGAGAGAGCAGCAATGGCCCAAGTCTTTGAAAAGCTGCCCAGTGCCCTGGCTTTCTGGACCTCTGCCTGGCCAGCTTAAGGGTGGAGAGCACCCTGCCCACATAGAATCATAGCTGGATTGCTTCTTCTGATTACACTTTTTCTTTTCAAGCCACTGGCCACCAGGGAACCATCTTGAAGCATGGCTACTCTCCCCAACCATCCCATTTGTTCTGGAACACAGGAGGGAAGGTGGCCTTGACTTTGGCTCTATCTCTGAGCCTCCTTTGAGGACTGCTGTCTCCATTGGTCTTCTCAGAAGGGGCGGGGGAGTGGGGGACAGGCTTGCTGCAGCTCCGAGATTGACACACCTGTCTTGGATGGGAACAGAGGAGTGACAAGATGAGAGTCTGAACATCCCCTTCATGACACAAGGCACTGTTCATCCTGCTGGCAAATGAATGATTGTCGTGTGAATTACACGGCCTGCCTGTTACACGGCAGCTCAGAGCCCAAGCCTCCCAGGTCGTAAAGCAAAGGGTAATAAAGAATTATGGGGCCCAGTAAAACGAAAATTGAAGACAATCAGCTCTCTTCAGAGGATCACTGCTCACAGAACATCCATAATTGTCACCCCCACTGTAAGAGGCAGGGTGGGGGAGGCAGATTCTGTCCTCTTACAAGTGGCTATGCTCCCCTATTTCAAGACTCTCACCCCAACCCCCTTTGAGGAGGCCCATCAAAGGCCCAGCTAGCAACTCCAGGGCCTGCCCTTGCTGTCTGCCACAGCCGCCTCCACTCCTGCCTTGGGACTGCTGGAGTAGGGTCCTTCTCTACCACAGCTGGGGAGTTCATATGAGTTCAGCCTTCATTCTGGAAGCAGCAGTTCCTTGGCCAATGTGTCCAGTTAATTAGATGCCAGCTTTCCGAGCGCCAGTCACAGGGACCAAGTGTCATACCAGTGTCAGAAAGCTGTGGTTTGCTCAGTTCCAAGGGACACAGCCACAAAGGGTCATGGTTGATTGCGAAAGGCACAGGACTGACTGACGATAGGCACTGGGGTGTGAGTAGGTTGCTTCTTCTTCTTCTTCTTCTTCTTCTTCTTCTTCTTCTTCTTCTTCTTCTTCTTCTTCTTCTTCTTCTTCTTCTTCTTCTTCTTCTTCTGTTTTTGTTTTTGGAGACAGGGTTTCTCTGTGTAATAGCCCTGGCTATCCTGGAACTAGCTCTGTAGACCAGCTGGCCTCAAACTCACAGAGATCCACCTGCCTCTGTCTTCCGAGTGCTGGAATTAAAGGCATGAGCCACCACTACCTGGCTTCTATCTTATCTCCTCTCTAGTTTGGCTCTCGTGGAAGCCTAAGTCAGAAAAAAGCTCCCATAGCTGCCTCCCTCCCAGCCTCTGCTCTGGGCCCAGCAGCACTTCCTCCTGCCCTCATGCCTAGCGTCCCCTCAGAGGCCACTGGAGCTTCACTTCACACAGCCACAGCTTCTCGGAAAGAGAGCCGGCTGCATCCCTCGGTTCCTTGCTCTTGACAGTTTTTTTTTTTAAGAGAGGGTCTCGCGTACCCCAGGCTAGTCTTGAAGAACCTAGTACGCAACTGAGAATGACCTTGAACTCCTAATGCTTCTGCTTCTATTTCCTAAGTGCTAGAATTACGAGCCTGGGCTACCACACCCAGCGTCTGCAATGCCGGGCATGCTGTGTTACCCCCCAACCCCATCCCTTGTTTTTAAATCACTTCCACGGCACACACCGATTCCAAGAAAGGATGGGGGCGCCCTTGCCACTTAAATCCCTAGTTCTTTCTGGTCAGGCCTGGCTGTCTCCCTCCCACCACTCTACAGCCATGGAAACAAAGTTCTCGTCTGTGCCTTCCTACTTCCAAAAGCTGGTGGCTGCACAGATGCGGTGTGCCCTTAACCCAGAAGGTCCCCCCCGTGCGTCTCCTCACCATTATGAGAGTCTTAGTAAATGCTGCTGCTCTGGGAAACGTCCTCGGCTCCCTAGACCAGATCATGACCTCCTTCTCCAGAGTTCCCTGGTCAAATGGACATAAATCATATAGAATTGTCCCCCATTTGCTTGATGCTCCTGGGGCACACAGGGGCTTTGCCTCCGAGTTTAGCTCAGGGTCCCTATAAGTGACTCACGCTGTGTTTGCAGCTGGGACAAGGGCAGGTCTGGGCTTCTGGGACAAGGACATTTGTGCTTCGCTGGCCTGCCATTGAAGATGGAAGTGTGTGTGTGTGTGTGTGTGTGTGTGTGTGTGTGTGTGTGTGTGTGTGTGTGTGTATGTGTGTGTGTGTGTACCAGATAGAGACAGTAGAGGAGGTCTGATGGGGACAGACGGGATCCAGAGCCAGAACTCAGCCAGTTGTCTTGTCTGTTTGTAGTTCAGCTTCTCAGCCATCACAGATGTGTGAAGGCAGTGTGATTGGGAGACAGGACACTCTGAAGGTACCTGGGAAATGCTGCCTCTGACAGTAGCCACACCAAGCTAGAAACAAGCCCCCACTAGTTGGCCCAGCCCTATCCAGGACTTGTCAGAGGAGAACCTTGGGGAACACAGGGCAGAGCCTGGGTGATCGCTGGTAGGTGGGAATGAAGGGTTCTCCATGGGTTCGTTTTGTGCCTGTGGGTGTGCATGCTTGTGTGTGTGCATGCTTGTGTGTGTGTGTACCCACATGTATATGGGGATATATGTATGTGTGTGTATATGTGTGTATACAGGTCAGTGAACATGTGTTCATACCTAAATTGTATCATACTTAAGATTTCATACCTAAAGTGTTATCTTTTTTAATTATTATTAGCCTTCCAAGACAGGGTTTCTCTGTGTAACAGTCCTAGCTGTCCTAGAACTCGCTTTATAGACCAGGCTGGCCTCAAACTCTTAGAGAGCTGCCTGTCTCTGCCTCCCAAGTACTGGGATTAAAGGCATGTGCCACTACCGCCCGGCTAGGTGTTGTCCTTTTTTAAATTAAATTTTATCTTATTGTTGAGACAGAGTCTCTTAATAGCCTGGAGCTCCTCCCCCAAGTAGGCTAGGCTGACGCAGGTCAGTGAGCTCCAGGGCTCTGCCTATCCCTGCTTTCCCAGCATTGGGATTACAATGAGTGCCACCATTGCCTGACCTTTTTCTTTATGGATGTTGGGCTTGAACTAGAGTTCTCATATTTGCACTACAAGCACTTTGCCAATGAAGCTGTCTCCTCAGTTCCCGGGCCTGGATTAATCCTGACTCGTCACTCATGGACGCACGGGAACCTGCTAGATCCCCTTGGCCCTCAGGCTTTGTGTCTGTGCAGCAGGAAGTTGGATTCTTGAAGGCACTGAGGGACAGCGTGTCTCAGAGTGCACAGTGGAGAATGCTGTAAATAAAATGTGACTGTCACTGTGACTGCTGGGATGGGAAGGCAAGACAACACCCAGAACTAGAGAGGACAGTGGGACTTGCTCAGGAGGGCTGGCAGGAATAGGAGGTCCTTAAGTGTCTCCACTGAACATCAACCTTCCTGACCACAGTGCAGACTCTGGTTCCCCACTAAAGCCCCACTCACCTACCAGTCTGTGGATAGATCCCAGCACCAGAAGCCAGGCCACACAGCATGGCAATAGCAAGGCACGGCCTGAGGCAAAGTTTGGTTTCACAGCTGACGTCCGGAAATTAATTACCGCCTCTCGTCACTCGCCTCAGCAATCCATCACAGCACTCACCGTCCCTTTTCCCATTAGAAAATAATGCCAATTATCCATTAAATAATCAATTTTTACAGCTTACATTTAATTTACGGAAGGACGACAGGCCCAGCGCTCCCATCTGTGACCACAGCTTCGTCTTCCCTTCCCCTTCTTCTCCTGGTGCCCACCCCTTAAGGAAGAGGAAAGGACACAGGACGGAGGCAGCAGGATCAGTCTGTAGGATTCTGGCAATTTCTCTGAAGCAGACCAGGCACTACCTAGAAGAACCAGACCGGCATGAGGAGGCAGGGGGAGGTGAAGAATGGACCCTTAAGAGACAGGGCCAAGTGTGTGGCCCCCCTCATCTCTCCCCAGCAAACTGACCCCTCTCAGACCAAAGCCTCAGTAAACCTTTATTTAAGTCCACTGGGCTCCATCATCTTTGACATGTTCAACTTCTGGCTGACATCTCCAGTCAGGCTGATCAAAACATGTCAGTACCTAGCTGGAAACCCTTCAGAGGTTCCCTGTGGCTCTGGGTGAGATTCCAGCAGGTCAGCCAAGCCGAAGCCAGCCTATGGCGCCCTAAGGCTGCTCCCCTGTGAGGCTGCCTCTCCAACCCAGCACCTCTTGGCTATACACCAGGCCTCAGGGCACACGCCCCACATAATTTTCCAGACACTGCTTCCATAAGCTAACCCTTTGTGTCCAATCGAGAAAACAGTTATAAGCGACCCAGTTTCTCCCAGTCTCAGAGCATCAGGGACCTCTGAGACCTGTGGTCACCAAGAGCTATGTGGGGGATCACTCTGCCAGCAACCCTGGAATTCTGCACCTGGGTATCCTGACCCTGTTTGCCTCTGGTTAGCCTCAGATGCTATGCAGGAGGGGCCCATCTCCGAGAACGCCCGCCACTTCCTGTGTCGGTTGAAAGTCCAAGGCTGTCTGGCCTGTGCCCCTGGCCTGTGGTACAATTTGGGGCTTCCACATTCAGATTTTCTAGTGTCTCACAAGACTTGTAGAACAGGCTTACAGATTTATTAGAAAGGATATCACTGAAGGGCTGGAGAAATGGGTCAGAGAACTTGCTGCTCCTGGCTCACAGCACCAACATGGTGGCATAAACTGCCTGTAACACCAGTCCCAAGGGATCTGGTGCCTTCTTCTGGCCCCCTCCAGTACCAGGCATGCACAGAGGACACATACATGCAGGGAGACAAAGTGCTCATACTCATAAGAAGTACATCGAAGGTACCATAGTGAGGGCTGAACTGATCTAATCGAGCTGAACCCTGACACAAGCCAAATGGGCTGAGTAGCGGTCTCCATCTGCCTCTTAACCATCATGGACTCTAGGGTTAGGTTGTAAGCATCCACGGAGGCCCATTGTTCTGTCCACCACAGAGAAGGTTCAACACATGCATCCTGCAGAGACGGAAGACTAAAGGGAACCTATAAAGGTTAGGGACCCTTTTGCCATTATGAAAAGTAGTCCTCAACAAGTCAGCTGCGAGGGGACGGGGGAGATGAGCTGGGGTGGGTGTCATGTTCACCGTGTACCTCAGCCCCACTGCCACCCTCCTCCCACATACATGGATTGCCTGGTGACTGTGCCCCAGGAGCTCTGATTGCCCATTGGAAAGCCACCTTGGAGAGTCAGCTCCCCACTCTGATACCTTTGGTGAACTCCCTTAGCACAAGTGGGCGGCTTCCCCTCTAGGAAGTCATTTATAGGTGCAAATCTGCATTGCCTGCAGGTTTGTTAAGATGCAAGCCTTCTTCAGTCAAGGACCCATCATAGGGACTTCCTAAAGACCAAGTTACTGGGAGCCTTTATTGGGGGAAGCTGGCATATGACTTTGAAAAGATACAAGAAGCATTGTCCAGCAGCCTTAAACCCTCCACCGCCTATGCAAGCTAGCCCAAAAGCAATGGAAAAGACTAATCAGGTCAGGTGAGTGCCCACTACCCAGGCAAGCAAGCAAAGTGCCCTCTTACCCTGGTAAGGGGACATTCTGCAGCCTTGTCCCACGGTTTTATCGCCTAGGACAGAGTCAGCTGACTTTCTGCCCTCCTCTTTCTTCTGTTTTTCTTCTGGGGGAGAACAAGGGTGGTTGCTACAGCAACCCATTTCTTCTGAGAGTGCATTTTAACCACTTTTCTCAGGAACTCTTTCCATGTGGGGACCTGCTCACCTTGTATGATGTCTGTGCCCCCCTCCCCTCCTCCAACCCTAAGGTTGACTATACATATTTACTCAAGGGAGGGAATCAACTTTAAGAACATCACTTTTAGAGGAGAGAGGAAACCAAAGTAATTACATTTCCAAGCCTGTTACCCATGCAATATTGAACTTGTAAGGTCTGGGGAGCTGGGAAGCTCACCATACAACTATTGGTTTTTCTTCTTTACTCTTCTGCCTTCATATAGCTCAGGAAATATCTTCATTTACAATTTTCAGCAAAAAATTTGTTGAGCATTTCTATATCCAAGGCCCTGTGGGTTGGGCAGGGGCCTGGGAGCTAATATAGTCCCCACCTGCTGGAAGTAGGAAGATGGACGTCAAACAGGTTGGCCACAGGCTAGGGCTGAGGACCTTACCTTGTATGCACAGGTCCTGGATTCCATTCCCAGCATTATAATTAGACAGAAGTCCTTATATTATGTCTTGGGAGAAGGAAAAGGAAGGAGTCAGGCATGGTGGTACATGCCTTTAATGCCATCATTGGGAAGATAGACAGACAGCTTTCTATGAGATCAAGGCCAGCCTCATCCAAATACTGAGTTCCAGGCCAGTCAAAAGTATATAATGAGATCCTGTTTTTTAAATAAAGAGCAAAAGAAAGAGACCTGAAAACAACTAAAAACATTAACCAGACTGGGAAATTTGGAAAGGTCTCTCTGAGGTGACGCTGAAATAAAGAGTGCAGGAAGAACTTTATAGATGTGCCCAGAGCTATACTGTGACTCTCTCAGTTGCAAAAGCTCAGAGTTGGGTGGTTTAGAGGAAGGAAAGGTGGCTGGTAAGAGAGGAAGGTGGATTCTTAGGGAGGAGAAACTGAGCATGAGGCAGAACAAGTTTCCAGGATGGCATGGGGCAGAACAAGTGGCCAGGGTAGGCATCAGGGCAGGAAAAGTGGCCATGGGCATTGGGGCAGGAAAAGTAGCCAGGGTAGGCACCAGGGAAGGACAAGTGCCAGGGTGGGCATCGGTGTTGATGCTGAGCACACAAAAAGCTCCAATGGGATCACAGCTAAGCATCACCGCTGAGACTCCCTAGCCTGTGGAGGGACAGGGACACTGAAGAGCCAGAATGAACCAGGAGGCAAATTAGCTTGAGGGTCTTCTGGGCATCCACAGAACAGATGATACTGGCCTAGCCAGGTGAGGCTTCAGAGCAAGGGACACAGAAAGCTTCTAAATATACCCTACCTGGGAGAGTGGGAGAGTCAGAGGGAAGTTGGCGGTGGGAATGTAGAGGTGACTGATGGGTTTGTGGCCTGAGCAATGAGCTGAGGGCTGCATAGTACCGAGATGGCAAAACTGAAGGAGGAGTCAGTTTGCAAAGAAGAGAGTCCTTAGATGCCTCTCCAGTGTCACACGGTCAGGTCCATCCCCTTCTAACTGAATGGGAAGATGATGTCTGTGCCCCCCTCCCCTCCTCCAACCCTAAGGTTGACCTCAAGATCCAGATGTGCTCAGTTCCTGGGGTACCAGTTTGGTGAAGCTGTGGCCCCTGATCCATGGGTGTCCTCCTTAGGGTTGACTTCCCACAGTGGTTGCTGGCCAGGGTCTCATGGACCATAGAGTTCACCGAGTCAACTAGATTGACTGACGAGTGAACTGCCAAGACCCTCCCGTGTCTGCGTCCTCCCCCAGTGCTAAGATTTCAAGCCTGCCTCAAGACCACACACATACATACACACACACACACACGTGCACATTCACACACGTGAACACATACACACACAGACTTTTTTTTTAAATGCAGGTTCTGGGAATCTGAACTCAGGTGCACATGCTTCTATGGCAAGCGCTTTACTCACTGAGCCCATCTCCTCAGGCCCTATTTAGTATTTATTTTGTATGTATGGTGTGTGTGTATGTGTGTGTCTAGGCCAAAGATCAGTCTTGGATTTCAGTCCTCAGGAGCTGTCCACCTTGTTTTTGAGACAGGGACTCACACGGGACTCACTGATCAAGCCACCCTGGCCAACCAGCCAGTCCCCAGGATCCGCCCATCTCAACATTCCCAGGGCTAGGATTATAGGCATGACCCACCCACCATGCACTCACGCTACCTCCCCAGCCTTCCTTTTTATAAGGATGCTTATCTTTGGCCCTCAGGCCTTCCCTGGTCTGGGATGACCTCAAGATCCTAAATTTGTTTCTATCTGTAAAGATCTTTTTTCCCATAAATGAGCTCACATTTGCAGATTCTGGAGTTTGGTTGTGGGCTTATGTTTCGAGAAAGTCAACCCATCAATTGAAAGGATGATTGGACTGAATCCCACAATCCCCTAATCACAGGGGGCATAACACAGAGCAAGGCATTTGCAAGCTCCAGGAAGGTTCATTGGTCAAGAAAAGAACCGAGAGTAATTCAGAAAATGAATTCTGGCTTTCTGCCCAGTCTTCTGCAGGGTGTTTATGTCACCACCAGTTTCTTACATCAGCTGTAATTCCACAGCGAGGGGTCCAGGCAGAACTCATGATGGATTACGCTGGAGAAGAGAGGAGCCACACTTAAAAGCAGGTGGAGCATTCCAAAGGTGAACATGGATCTAGTCCCATAACCAGAGCTGCGTCTGTGTCTTCCTCCCAAGATGAAGAAGAGCAAAGGTACCATCTCCCAGCTGAGACGCCTTGTACAGCCTCCAGGTCCTCCATTCCTCCAGGAACTCCTGCACGGTCATCTCTGCATCTTCCAGTGGTGGTTTCCAACCTTTTGGAAGAGGAAAGCCCAGGGAAGATGATGATTAAAACACATCTCGGCCAAGGTCAACGTGACCTCCAACACTGGTGCTGGAGATAGACACTCACACCTCAGCTCTAAAGCAGACTCCTCTCTACATGGCCAGCCAGTGCCGAATTCCCCTTCCGTCTTGGGAGCACAAATCCCAGACAGGATCTGCTAGGCTGAGCTGCTTAAGACATGGAGTGAAGCCTGATTATGACCTGGGCAAAGAAGTCCCGAGGCAAAGGCGACTGTCTACAGAGCTCACACCTGCACTTCCAAGTTCCACTTAGACTTAGGAATACAGCTTCTCCCTACCCAAGGCCAATGTCCACAGGGGTCTGACTCCCACAGATGCTGCCCCAGTCCCGGCCTCTGACCACTGTCTCTGTCCCACAGAGAATCTGCATGTCCTGACCCCAAGAGGGGTAGGGACCAGGTAAGTGACAAGACAGGAGGACAAGTCAGGACGTGTGAGGGGCCAAAAGGCAAGAATTCACCATGCAAGGACACCAGATAGGTTTCCAGGAATGCCCATGAATGTCACACACCCTCCAACACAAACAGGTAAGGCCAAGGCACTTGCTGTGGGTGTTTGGTTTCTTTGACAATGAGACTTCCCTCTCACTGGGGTACCTGACACCCCAGCATTATGGTTTCCCCATCTTCCTTTAGACAAACTCTTGAGCAAGAAAGGTTCTACCCTGCCCAGTCACCTGACCTGGGGCATACTGCTGCCTTTTGTTAGACCTGTCTTGCTAGCTTTTCAGCCCCCTGGGGCCTCTCTGCTCATCCCCCAAGGACTCCCCTAAAAGCCACTTTTCTCTCTGCTCTACTTGTCCTAATGTCCCAAGGCAGTTGAGTTAAAGAAGCAAGTTTTCAATGTGACTAGAGAGAGAGAGAGGAGCCCCTCCCCCACTCGTCAGCTCTTCCTTCATGCTTGCTCCCATGGGATCTGGCAGGTCTGTTCTTACTTCTGGAGGTCCACAGGAGTAAACAGATCATTCCAGGTACCCGCAGCCCCAGGAACCAATCATGGAGCCTCAGAACTCCCAGTGAGTATCAAGAAAGGTACTCTTGCCTAATTCGCTCTACAGAGTGATGAACATTGCAACCGGCTTCCTCCGTCTGTTCGGAGCAATTGCTATGCAGTTCCCCAACACTGGGACTTAGGGGTTTTGTCCTTTTTTCCCATTTCCTTTTTGTCTTTTTTTTTCTTCAAATATTTATGAAGAGATTTCCCATTTATCCTGGCACGTCTTCTCCCCCGTGGGCGTCAGCTGGGAGGGTTCAGACAACAAACTCCAGAAGGTATTTTCTCCAAAGCAGCAGCTGCCTCTCTTGGCAAATGCACTGGGGCCTTTCCTGGCACTGGCCGAGGCAGAACAGGGGGAAGGGGCAAACTGGTAACCCCATGGCCTCAGTGTGGGTTCCCTGGCTCTGGGATGCTCTGGTGGAGGCACTGGGGCAACTCAAGAGGGCAGAATGTCTGGAACCTGACAGCCCACAGTCCTAACACCCTTTGCCAGCCAGGACTTGGGACATTTGTGAGCACCCTCACCTGTCCCTCACTACTTTGATATAAAAGCCCCCCACTCTCCCAGGAAAACCACCAGGTAGTGACTGAGTTTCCAATGATCCGTTCCCAGGGTCTTTGGTGACAATCCTAGCCGGGAAGATTGGTAAAGAACATACTAACTGGGTCTGCAGCCCCAGGCTCTCTTATGCCTGGGAGCCTTCCCTGCATCAAGGTAGGGGGCAGGCAGAAAAACAGTAGCAGGAAACACACTCCACTCAGGAGTCAGCTATGTAGCAGAGATAAAAGAGAGCCTTCTCTTCTAGCCTAACAGCTACGCCCTACGCTTGCCTGAAGACTCAGCCCATCAAGTTAATTCTGAGAGCCCCCAGCATTCTAGTCCCTGCCAATTACCCAGAGACCGAGACAGACCGTGAATACCCATGATAGACTCAGTTGAAAGCTAAACACTTTCTCCAAGAATCTGGCCCTAAAGGCATCATGGCACTATGCCCTGGTTCTCCAAGATTTTCATTACTAATCACTTAGAAGCTTTCAAATATACGATGCCAGGCCCTCTTCCAGACAAACCAGAACACCAGAGAGTGGGCCATATATTTCTAAAATCTCCCAAGCCATTGTCCAAGGCATCTGGAGCTGAAAAGTATTGTACTCCAGGAAGAATGTGTATCCTGGAGACTCCTAGACTGGAATCCTTGATTTTTTATTTCTTAGCCTTGACTGAAAATCAGCTCCTTAACTGCCCTTTGGAAACCCCAGCAGTAGCATCTAGTAAATGGGGCTAGCAGTGCCTTTCTCATGATGAGGGACCTGACCCATAGAAACTTGATTAGCTGAGCTGATCAAGTTCCATTGGCACCCCAACTTTGGGGACAAGAGGAATCTGAAGTGGCTGGCCAGGTCACTGGGAACAATCACACCTGAGGGCGGAGAATCACAAGACGGTGTTACAGGTGTGTCACCTCTCCTACCCACAGAACCACTATGGGGTCCCAGGTCTGTGCACAGACACTGCAAGAGCCACTGAGGTTATGGGGCATTACTACTCACTAAGTGACAGCACTCCCTTCAGAAACAAAACCCAAGATTAATTATCTTAATTAATTAATTCTAGAGCATCTAAACTGTCAATCTAGGCAGCCAACTCTCTTTCAGGCTGGCATGAAATCCAGCCAGGGCAGAGATGGGCTGTGGTGTCTAAGAACGCTGGCTGCTGTTTAGAGCTGGGACAAGGCGGGGACACACAGCAATTGTGCCAGGGGGCAGGTGCTTCTGGACAGACACACTGGAGATGCCCCTGACGATGCTGCATGCCACCTGAAGAAACTCTGGGAGGCCCTGGATGTGTCGCTTGTTCACACAGGAAACTTTCTTTCCTACTTTGTTGTTGTTTGGGGGTGTGCGCGCGTACACATGTGTGTGTGCATGCCTGCATCGGTGCGGAGGCAGAGGTGGTCTCAGTGTCTCTTTAGCAATTGCTTCTTTACATTATTTTTTTTTTTAGATAGGGTCTTTCAATGATCCTGAAGCCATGTGGGTTTGTTAGTTTGGCTGGGCAGCACCTCCCCATGATCTTCTTGTTTCTGCCTCCAAGCACAGGGGTCATAGATGCCCACCACCAGCCTTGACTTTGCCATGAGTGCTGGGGATCCAAGCTCAAGTCCTCACGCTGGCTCAGTGATTACTTTACTCACCGAGCCATCCGTCTCCCCTGCTCAATAGTTTCGTGGGTTTTTTTTTCACCAGGCTTGCAAGAAACCCATTATGAAGCTTAGATGGGCCTCAAACTTGCAATAATCCTCCTGCCTCAGCTCGTGAGTTTTAGGTTTACCAGAGCACTCCACCATGCCTAGCAGGAAATATTAACTCTCATTACAAGCGTCTACCATGTGATGAGCTAATGTCAGGCCACTCTGTCTAGGTCAGGCAGATGCCTAACTCCAAGTCTTGCACCCGAGACTTAAGATCTCATCTCCAGATCTCACAACAGCTGTCTGTCTACAGACAGCTGCCACCCCACCATTTCACGGCTGGGAGATAAAGTTCTCCATGAGGAGGGATGTAACTCAAACTTCTCCTCTCTCCTGTGCCATGCATTGCCACAGCCTTCTGGATTGGGGGAGGAATTCCAAGAGCATTTTAGTGACAAAAAGCAATGACTTTAACAATGCGCCTGTCCGAACACCTTTAATCCCAGCACTTGGGAAGCAGAGGCAGGCAGAGCTCTGTGAGTTCAAGGCGAGCCTTCTCTACAAAGCAAGTTCCAGGACAGCCAGGACTATTTCACAGAGAAATCCTGTCTCAAAAAACAAAAAAATAAAAATAAAAATAAAAAATAAAGCAAACCAAAACAAAATAAAACAAAAAATAAAAACAAAAAACAACAATGTGCCTGTTACCCAGAATATATGTCCCCCAATCATAGGTTCCCAGGAGACAATATGGACCACAGAGAAGGACTCATTGATGACAACCAACATTTCTAGGCTAGGTAAATTAATGGGCTTGTCTTGCAAAGGAAACTTGGGTCTGGCAATGCCCCTGGTTTTAGGTAGAGGAGGAAGCTGAGTACTTAAGTCTAATTGTTAAGAGGTATCAGCAAAAGAGATAATAACTGTTCGTTCAGGAGATATTTAAGCTGAAATGGTAAGTGCGGGCTCTAAGGCCAAACTGCTAAGTCTCAAAAAATCACACCATTCTTTGAAAGCCATTTGCTTGCTTCAGGCCCTTGTTATCACTTTGGTAAAATGAGGTTATAATAGTATCTACCTTGAAGAATTGGGGGTGCTGGTGAGTCACCATGAGGCCAAGCATGTAGACTATTGGCAGTGAATACTAACCAGTGGCTGTTAACTAGCATTTCTGCTTCCCCTGGCCTCTGCTCCACACAGCCACCCAAGACAGGTACTTGGGTCCCATTTTACCAAAGTGGTTCAGCCACTAGTCCAAGGTCACGAAAGCAGATGGCAAAACATGACTAGAAACCCAGCTTAGCATGAATTGGATGACTTTCCTTTTCCACATCCTCAAAAGGTTGCAAAGGGATGAACATGGGAGACTCGGAGCTTCTCAATGACCAAGTGGGCAGGGGTGACAGAAGGAGGGAAGAGAGGGCAAGTGTTCTCCTGACATGCGGGATTCAGAAAGATGCCTGTAACATAACGCACGCCCTCCCACCTCTGAGAGGGCCAAGAGCACCCCACCTCCAGCCCCAGTAGGCAGCAGAGAGCTGTGGGAGGCAGAAGATGAAAAGGAAGGCGTGGTTCGGAGGCTAAGGGATTGGACCTTTCCCCAGAGCCAACCTTTCACAGCTGGCGCTTGGCAGCACAGTCTTGCACGAAGCCCTGCCCTCTCTCCCAGCTCCTTCACAGGGCTGTTATATTTTAGGAATTAAAGAGGTGCTCAGTAAAAGCACCAACACCATGCGCCTTAGCAGAAGAATGTGCCTTCGCTGGCCACCCTCCCCACCTGCCGCTCATGCCCCATGTTCAAAGGCTTCCTGTCTCTCAGTGCCTACCCGTTTTTCCTCGGAGTTGCCTCTTAAGAGCCGGCTAGCTCATTTTCAGAGGCTAGATGAGGACAAAGGAACCTCTGGCCTGTTTGTCCTGTTGAGTGTTTTGAAAAGAATGCTCTCAGAATAACCACCTCACTCTCCAGCGTGCTGGGCTGGAAGCTTTGGCCAAGCTGGCCCTTCATGTCCACATGTGCATCAGGCGGGGCTGGAACCAGAACAGGTTCTTGCTAGGAAGCTCACCCAGCACAGGCTCTAACGTGATACCCTTTGAAAGCACACGGGTCCCGGAGAAGCCCACAGGGACTTCACTCACAGTTCATTGGTTCACTGTTTAACACCGACAGCAACATGCTGGGTTTTCCGCCCACAGGCAATGCCCTGGAGACTGCAGCAGCCAGAGGCTGGCATTGTCTGGTGGGGGAGCCACAGGGCTCTTATATTACAGAACTGAGCCTCTGCTTTCTGTCTGGCTAGCGCCTAAGGAAGATCCTAGGAAGGAGAGGAAGGTGAACTCCAAAGGCTCCAGCACTCACCCTCAGCCCCAACCCACCCCTACCTTCTCTGAAGAAAGGTGAGACCATCAAGAGTGTCCTCAACTCCACCCCCGCATGACTTTGATAATGCTTTGAACTTGATTTCATCTAAATGGATAGGTGTGGAGAAGTGGAGGAGGGACCAGAGTAGGCAGAGTGGCCTCAGAACCCTCTGAGAAGTGGGGTGCAATACAGTAACTATCAGAGCCTAGCTGTGCTCCAAAGAGAGCTGTGTCCAAATCCTACCTCCAGGTTTACTGTTTATCCACAAGTGTGCTGCTTACAAAGTATGGGTAAAGACACCCACCTTCTAGGATCAATATCATGATAAACTTACATGAGGCCATAAAGTGACCTTCACCCATAGGTACTCACTAAATGCTTCTTCCCTTCCCCATATAGTGCGGGAGTGGCGGGAGTGGGGCGGCGCCTCTGGGGCTTCTAGCTTATTGCGGTGGAGCTGAAAAAGAAAGCTGTGTATCCAGCTCAAATGGGATCTCAGAGATAAGCAAATGAAATGGAATAAACTTGAATCCACAAAGGCAAGCAGCGTTTTCTGATCTTTGCTCTCCCTCGGAGGAACCTTCTGAAATAAGGAAGAATAGAAAGCCATTTTTGCGACTTTGCATAATCTGATGGAGGGGGCATTCTGCGGGATGTTAAGCAGCCTCCAAGCAGATAAGCCTCCTCCACCGCCAGTCAAGCCCTGGAACATTCTGAGACTCATCTCTAACCTTTGCCTATGAAAACTTGAAATTATTCTTTCTGCCTAGGTGCCTGAGATGCTGCCCAGGCTCCCTCAGATCCCCCTAGCTAAGCTCCTTCAAATCACTACAACCATCTACTTTGAGCATAGAAATAAGATATCACAAAACATTGCCACATAAAGGTCATTCTTTCAGGAGGACAAAGGGGCTCTTAATAAAGGCTTTTGGAGACACCACCCACAGGGGCTACATCCCCGGTGGGAGGGGTCTCTCCTCCGGCTGCAGAGGTAACCTGCTCTGCCAGGCCAGCCACTTTGACATGCATGCTTTGCTGTATGTGTTAAGCAGCCTAGAACTGTATTCCTCTCCCTCCCCGCTAACTGCCTGACGATGTGGCTGTCCGACCCTGGATCTGAGACTGAAAACCTCACTCTGGTGGCTTCACCTTGCCAGTTTGAGTAAAGATTTAAGGCAAATACCGGAAAGAACCGGTGAGGAAGGAAACACTAGGAATTGGGGGGAATGGTTCTAGAGAACCCCTTTAACTGATGGTCTCATGCCCTACCTTTTGACCACACAGGGTGGCAATAAAATATGTAGTTAGCTGTACTGTTTGTCCTGGGTGGTTCCCTGAAAGAAGTGTCATATCTCTTTGGAGTAAGACCGGTCCAGAATCTTCTCCCAAGCAAAGGGTGGATACATCCTTCTCTCAACCCCAGGAAACACTGAAAACTCTAAGGTCCCCAGGCAGCAAAACTCTGCCATTTAGAAGTCTCGAATCTAGCTGAGCAGAAATTTCCAGGTTTCAATTGTGCTCACCCAGGCGTGATGAATAGTCTCAGACAGCCTTAAGTTTGCCCCAGCTTCTTTGCCGGCTGGCGGTCAAGTCCTTATTTGACTCCACGGTCTATACCCACAAAAGCTCAAGGCCAAGTGTGGATGCAGGTCGGGTGTCCACCATCAGATCAACAAGCCACCAAACCCCGACCAGGGTCCTCCCAACATAACAGGAAATAACAACACAGTCAAGTAGTACTTGACAATGGCAGGCAGGCTAGTGGATGGATGATCCTTAAGAATTCTGGCCTTAAAGTCCCAGGACCTAAGTGAGCGCGGTCCCAACCCATTGCCTTCTAATGTGAGAACTTAAGCAAACTCCTCCATTTCTCTTCGTCTTTGCTGTCCAGGGGTTCTAGGGTGTTTGTGTCGGGGGGGGGTGATAGTAAGAATACAAAGAGTGGCCTCTATGTTCCCATAGCACGTCCCGATCCCTGTCTCCAAGAAAGGCAGAAGAAGTGGCGTTTGCCACTCATTCCACAAACGGCTGCCCAGTGTGCATGGGTGTCCAAGGCTATTTTTGAAACCCTCAAAGCAGCTCTGAAAGGCAGACTGAAGAAGCAGCTTTCCCCCAAGTGGACATGGCTTGTCCAGATCAGTCTGCTTAATACTCAAGATGGGAATGACCTTAGGCCCAGGTCCCGGTCTCAAATCTCTCCCATACTCCCCATGCTCCTCTGTGGGTGTAGTGCAAAAGCTGGTCCAACTTGCATCCTGGGATAAAAAACTTGTGTCCCATCTCCTGTGGGATTTCAGGGTTGCTTACTTGGAGGAAGGATCATCATTCTCATAGCTACCTAAGAAGAGATATGGGGAAATCTACTGCTCCCTATCCACCCCTAAGATCAATTAGGCCACTGCATTGGTTTCTTCCAAGGTCCTGGAGGAAGGCTCTGAGCAGAATGCCTCCGTGTCACCCAGCAGCTAGCTAACACCTTGTTTCGTGGAACTCTAGCACCACAGAGGTGCTTGCAGCTGCACAGAGTGATGAGGGGGCGTGGGGACTGTCCATACTTCATTTGCTCAGAGAGTTCTTCCACAAGGAGGGGAGGCCAGGTTTATCTATGCTGGGCTTCTGTTTAGGGTTCGCTCTGAAACAAAGATTTGCTCCCAAAGAGAAGATCAAAAATCACCTCTCTCAGAGCCCAGAACCCTGAGTTCATCGTGGAGGATACTGGAGACAACCTTGTTCTGAGCCAGGAGACACCATTGCATACCTTCTGGTCCATTCAACCATATATCAGGCACCTGCTGTGTACAGAATACCAGACTAGGTGACAGTAAATTTTTTTAAAGGGAAGAAAAGCAGTGGCCCTTGTCCTTTGAAACTTTGGAAGGCAGAATAGACACCCTCAAAGGCAGAAGGGCCAGCAATGCTTCTGAGGGTAGCCAGCCTGGTCCTTGGGCTTTATTATTTCGTTTTTCCCTATTTATTTATTTGTATTTCCATCCCCCAACAAAAGATAACTTTCCGGGGCAAACATTTGCACATTGCTACTATTTACCAGACATGTTAGACAAGGGGGGCGCTCACACTCTCAGAGGAGGAAGAACAGCGCTTCCAGCCTGGGGTCATTAATATTCTCTGAGGAGTTCTGGGAAGGTGCCACAGGGAGGAAAATTGCAAGGACAGCAGCTTTCCAAATACCTCTTTCAATCTCCAGGGGTTCAGGAGAGCAACCCACAGGACATCCCTCAAGGATGCAATAGGAGCACGGGTGTGAAGCAAGGAAACACCTGGCCTCCCAGTGTGGGTTTCAGGCCTCCTGTGGGGGAGGAGGGGAACTGGGTGTTGACGAAGGAGCCCGGAGTGGCTCGGTGGAAAGAGGAGTATCCAGCTTGGACCCTGCCAGCTCCAAAAGCAATTAAGTGAAGAGGCCACCCGCCTGAGGCAGAGTCTGGCATGGTTAAGGGGAGGTGAGGCAATGCCGGTTAAGCTGAAGCGGAGCCAAGCAAAGAAAAAGTAAAGGTTCGGAGAAGGAGCTGAGAGCAAAGGGAAACAGCTGGGAGCAGCAATATTAGGCTGCTCCGCTTTAATACAGTTGCGGTGTCCCTGCCTCTACCAGCAATGGACCATCAGAAGGGACAGTGGTGAGTCACATCCTCAGTGCCCCTCGGAAGTCCAGAGCTTCCCAGCGCCTGCTAGAACCCCTAGGCTGCCTGGGTGGGGATGGTGGTAGTTTGCGTCCGGCTTGCTCGTAAAGAACGCCTCCGATCTGTGACCCATATCTGGGGCTTTTGGAACCCTGACTTGAGTCTCACTCTACATCCGTGCCTAGACCTTCACAGCCAGGTACAGACACATGGCTGTGGGAAAGGAGGAAAGGGAGCACACTCCTCAATTCCACTGATTGCAGAATCCCCGAGGTTGGGAAGAGCGGTGACCGGAGACGCGGCTTCCCCAGGGTCCTTCCAGGGAACCAACCTTCCCCCTCTGCTTCCTTCGCTCTAATAATGTGAATGAAGCTTGGGAGAGAAAGTGAGCGCGCGTGAGCGCAGGGAGGGGAGTGGGGGGAGGGGAAATCCCGGCCGGGGGAGTGCAAAAGCGGGGCCCGAGGCGGAGGGGCGGCGCCGAAAGAGCGCGGCGGGCGGGCGGCGGGCGGTGGGTGGAGGCGCGGAGGGCGCGGGCCGAGCGCGAAGGGGAGGGCGGGCCGAGAGGGAGGAGCCCCCGGCCGCCGCCGCCGCCGCCAGCCCGCCTGGCGGCCCGCGTAGCCCGCGCAGCCCTCACTCGCTGCCGCGCCTCGGAGTTTGAGCCCCGCGCAACCCGAGCGCAGGCACGCCCGGGGCGCGGGGTCGGAGCGCGCAGCGAGGCGCCGCCCCCCGGCCCTCGGCCCCCCAGCCCCTGGCGCCCCCGGAGCTGCGCGCCGAGGGAGGACGGCGGGCGGGCGCGGCGGGCCGGGCCGGCGGGCGGCGGACTATGAGGCGCCCACCATGGTGCGATGCGACCGCGGGCTGCAGATGCTGCTGACCACGGCCGGAGCCTTCGCTGCCTTCTCGCTCATGGCCATCGCCATCGGCACCGACTACTGGCTGTACTCCAGCGCGCACATCTGCAACGGCACCAACCTGACTATGGACGACGGACCCCCGCCCCGCCGCGCCCGCGGCGACCTCACCCACTCGGGACTGTGGCGGGTGTGTTGCATCGAAGGTACGACCGCTGCCCCCAGCGCACGCACATACACGCACACATGCACACGCACACACTGCCCCGGGGAGCGGGCCGGGGGAGGGGTGGGCGCGGCGCTGGCTCCACGCGAGACACAAAGAACCTGAAGCTGGGAGGGTGGGTCCCCAAGCGGACATGGGTGCAGTAGCCTCGGGTCCCTCCAGATTGGGGACCTTCCCCGACACACTGATCCGACAAACTCTCCGATCGCACGCGCACACCCCCTCGCGCACAGACACAATGAAACACACAGAAACTCACGCACACGCGCGCAACCCGAGAGCGGAGCGATCCCCAGGGGCCTCGCCGGCGCCCCTGGGGGAGGTGGAGGCTGGCGTGGGGGCGGGAGGAGTCTAGGGTTGTGGGGGAGCGGACGCGGGAGGAGGGGGAGGGGTTGCTTGGCAACCGGTGTCTGTGCGATTGCTATGGGAACTGGCCATCCTGGGGCGGGGCCGGTCGGGGGCGGGGAGCACCGGGGCATCTAGGTGCTCACTCCAAGCCCCCAACTGAGGGAGTGAGGATGGGGTACAGGTTGGGCCTCCGAGCGGGTCTGGGGGAGCCAGATAGCTCCAGCCGGACGCCCTTTTCATATTCCAAGAGGCCACAGACTCACTCCTCCATGCGCGATGGGGGACAAGAGGGGAACCACACCGCGTCTCCTATAACTGAAGCAGCGAGCCCTGGATCACAGCCCCTCAGCAGGAAGGCTGCAAGAGACCTTTATAGGAACCACACTGGGGAGTGGGGCCGTCAGCGGACCGGTAGTGGGCTGGGAGGGGCGTGGTCGCTCTGTCAGGGCAGGGCGGGGCTCTGCGACCCTCTAGCTTTCAGAGGCCTGAGAGGTGTGCTGAGGTTGAAATGCATCTAGAGGTCGCGATTGGGTTCCCTGGACTGTGGGAACAGCTTCCAGGAGCGCGGACCAGATGCCTCCGACGCCTGAAATGCACTCGACTTCTTAGCTCTCCTGGCGCCCTTGTACCCAACTGTGAAACTCGAACTAACAGGTGTCTACAGAGGGGCGGTCTGGTTCTGCCAGGTTGTTGTCTGAGCCACTGCTTGGTGTTGGCTCTGAGACTGGGTACGGAACGGGAGTTGGCAATCATTGCTTTAATTTTTCAAAAAAATCCTTGGATAGTGTTTCCTCTTTCTTTCCCGTCACCTTTTGTCTTGTGTTCACTCTGCCCCTGGTTGGTTGAGGAAATTCTTCCATCCTCTGACTGCAGCTACGACCCCTTCCGCTAAGTGTGGTGGGATGTGAGGGGAGGTTGGGGACCAGCTCTTAGAAAAAGGGCCCTTCCTGGCTGCAGTTGGAGCCATCTGAAAGGAGGCTTTGTGAGGTCGTGTCTGCTCCAAGATGCCCCCACTGTCCCCGCCAGACCCCAGACTCCTATCCACCTTTGTCCCCAAACACCGACTCCAGATCAGGGCTTCTTCTGCACTTTGGAGCTTCATGCCAGGGCTCTGAGAAGTCTGTCGATGACAGAAGTGTGAGATTAATAGTTAAGGGGGAAAACATGCCTCACAAAGGAGCCAGTGGGCCCGTGATGACACCCCCCTCTTTTCTTCTGAAAACCATCATTTTGGGTATGCAGATGCTCAGATCATGAACACCTACTCCTCTTCTGGAGAATGTACCCACGTCACTACCTGCCACAGCACTGGAGTTAGACAGAGAGCAAGGGCTGTGGGGCCGTGTTCTACCTCACAGGCATGCCAAGTGTGGCATAGGGAGCCAGGCCACTGTCACCCCCACCCCCCGAGAAACCTATGGAGCTGGGACCTTCCCCTTTCCCAAGGGAAACTTGAACGCTGTCAAGCCTGGTCTGCACGGTGACTCCAGTGCCTTCTGTATTAATTCCTCATCCTAATTAGGATTGATGCTGCACTTAGTGTCTTGCCAGCTGCCTCAAGCCATTTGAACTCACTGTTCATCAAGAGAGCCCGGAGCTGATCAGGGCAGCTGGCTTGCCTGGCAGAGAGAGCCATCTGGGGGACTTCATGGGAAGAACTGGGCTGCCTCTGTTATTCCCCAAAGCTCAGGGGTTTCTGAGGGACAGGCAGGCTGTATCTACCCCGCAGGGCCAGAACAGCCTCCCGAGACCCAGCGCCTTCGAGAGTTAGTTCAAGATTCCTTGTCCAATGCTCAAATCCATAACTGGGCGGGAGCTGCCAGCTTATCTCATAAGAACACAGCATGGAAGCTGACGGCTCCCAGAGCTATTGATGCCTCCTGTGATGCCAGCCAGCACGTGGCCAGGGCCTGAGACCAAGACATGCAGCTCACCTCGGGCCACTCCCTAGGGACACCAAGAGGTATTTCGGGGTTGCTACTTCTGTGTTCGTGTAGGTAAAATACACTTTTTCTTCCTGTTTTCTAGCAACAGTCCCCCCCTAGAAGCATGACATCTGCAACACACGCACACGCACACACACACACACACACACCATCTAAATTAAGAGGTGGAGGAGATGAAGAGATGAAACCTTTGGGCAGAAATGGACTACTGCAGCGGGCAGTAATACCGAGTGCAGTTCCGGGAAGGTGGTGGGTTTGCTGGCAACTAACTCACTAACAGCCCATCCCATTTCCCGTGTGTTTCCTATGCGTGTTAGACCTGGAGAGCTCAACCCTCTATGCTGAGGCCGCAGAGACCCCTGAGAGGGACAACCACCATGTCCAGCTTTAGCAGAGCTGGCCTTGCCCCAGCCTCCCCCCACCAAATAGCATCTCCTCCACCCACCTGACTTTTCCACTGGACAAATGTCAGAAGACATGGGGCACAGTACTCCCCAGGAGGCTCACACAGCTTTGTGAGGTACTGCCTTCACCCACACGTGCCGGCAAGAAAGAACCGTTCTGGGACTTGCCCAGAGGCACCCAGGCAGGAGGCAGCCAGGCCGAAATTTGAGCCTCTATCACTACGAAGCTCTTCCCGCCCTGCTACCCTGCCCTTTCCCCCAGCAGCTTTTGGTTGCCATTAAAAATAGAATCAAATATTTGGCTACTCAGTGGAACCCAGCTTTAAGGTTGGGTGGCTGGCAGGAAGGCCTTTGGAAGCGAGAATGTACAACCAGTGCATAAATTACATAACACACTCCTCTCTCTCTCTCTCTCTCTCTCTCTCTCTCTCTCTCTCTCTCTCTCTTCTTCCATTGTGTTCTGGCCTAGCTTGTCCCACCAGATGCTCTTCTACCCTCCTCACCCTGCCCTCACCCCACTATGTATCTCTCTGTCTATCTCTGGCTGAGGCCAGAGACAGAGGGAAGGGGAAACAAAGTCAGTTCTGTCCCAGGCATCAGCAACAAATCCTTGTTGAATCCCTTGTCATGTTGGGATGTGGAAGGTGAAGATCACTTCCTGCTCAAAGACAGAGTACTCTTTGGATGCGGAGGAGAAGACCCTGGGTTCAGAAACACAAGCCTAGAGCCATCTACCAAGGTTCCACACCCATCGTGCACCTCAAAGCAAACACAGGCTGCTGAGGTCCAGACCCCTGAGAGACTCAGTGTTAGCATCAGAGCCAAGTTGAGCCTGAACAGCACACTTCTCTCCCATGCTCCCCCCTCCACCACATCACCCATAGATGAAGCCGCCTCCAGCACACTCACGACTCTGTCAGAAGCTTAACAAGACAATCTTGACATTGGGGGTGTGGCTCTTATGCCTCCTTTGTGCAAGTTCAGTGCTGGGCACTAGAAGGAGAAAATATAGAGAAGGTTCTAGAACCTTAGGACAGGCAAATCCTTTGCCCTAATCCCATCCTAATCCCTCCATCAGCTGGCCTGAATCTTTCATACTAGTGTCCCCAGCCTTTATTCCCACAATGGCACACAGATTTTTAAAAAATGTATTTCTTAGCACTGTACCTTGTGTGTGAGAAAGGGGGGGCTAGCTAGGGTGCCTGCTCCAGGGGCTCCTAAGCCCTGTCCACAAGTGGGAGGGGTGGATACTCTTCATGCATCTCGAGTTCTTTCATGGTAGGTGAGCTGGGAAGTGGGTCTTCATACCACACTCTGGCATAAACCAGGCCACTCAGAGCCTGCTCCCAAATGGTAGTTTTACCACGGCAGCTGCAAGCCCTGCACTGGGCTGGGACACATTGCCTTTGTGTTTGTTTTTCTTTAACTTGCACTAACCACAGACAACCCATCCAGTCTGGCTGAGGTGGGTGGTAGTGGCCACAGCAAGCTCTCCATCGCTACCGCTTTGAGGTGCCACCTTCTGGTCCGCTGGCCCCTTGGTGTTAATAGCAATCATTACTTACTGGAGACTTTCATAGGTGCGTGTAAACTGCCAACAACACTTTCAGGTAAGTATTAATTCTCCTGACTTTTCGAGGTGGAGAAGTTGAGGTTCAAGATGGGTGGAGTTCCTCTGTCAGGGCTGCCTTTCCCCGCCCACGTCAGCTTCCACGTAGACCATCCATTTTCCAGCGGTTAGAGGAGCTTGTATGTAAACCACCCAGGCTTGGAAAAGGGCAGTTGAGGGAGTGTTTTACCATATCTGCTGACCTAAGAGAATGGCTGAAAATATCAGAGGCAGGGCCATTTAAACCATGGGCATTTCCTTCCCATGGTTCTGGAGCCCAGGAAGACCAAGGTAGAGAGGCTGGCTCCTGGGCTTCCGGTGGGATGCTCTTCCGGGTCTGTTGATGGCTGCTTGCCCTAGAGTGTTCACGTAACAGAAGGAGGAAGCTGTTTGTGCAGTCCCTTCTAAGAGAATCCTCTGCTATGGTCTGCATGTGCTGCTGTTCGCATTGAAGATTAGGGGACCACCATAGGAATTTGGGGGCACTCAGCAGCTAGTCCATGTCAACAGTGCTTTTCTTTCCTGCCCCCACTCAGCAGCTGGCACTCACTCCCCAGTTATTTGGGGGTCCCCTCTCTCATATCTACTCGCTCATAACGCCAGATGGTCTCAGTCTTTTGTGTTTTTCTCTGTCCTCATCTCACCTCTCTCTGTCTCACACTAGGGTCTCATGTAGCTCAGGCTGGCCTTGAACTCAGCACACTGAGATGACTTTGAGCTCCTTCTCGTCTTGCCTCTGCTCCCTGATGCCGGGATTGCAGATGAGCGTGCATCACCACGCCCAGTTTATGTAGGTGCTGGGGATCAAACCCGGGACTCTCTGCATTCTGGGCAAACACTCACACAACTGAGCTGCAGCCCAAGCCCCCTCCTTTCTCTCTTCTTGAAAGAAGTACCAGCTCCTTTTCATTGGAGCCAGCTGGCTTAGTAAGGAAAAGCCAGACAGCTTGGTGGACCCTGGTCAGAGGGTTGCTCTTAGGGTCCCACCACAGACCTGGCTCTGGAGAAGCTGTGTGTCACTTTCAGTAGGCTCAGCAGTGCAACCCACGGGTTTACAATCCATCTCTTGTGTCGGTCTCCCGGGTAGCTCAGATTCTGGGAACCTCCAGGAAGCAAGCGGTCACAGAAAGGCAGAGCGGGGAAGGGACTGCTGGTCCTAGGACCCAGGGTCTCAGAAATGTGGAAGGCAAAGACCAACACAGCCAAGCTGGAATCACTCGGCGTGGAGAGGACAGACTGCTTGGCCTCTGTCTCCTGATCTGACACATGCAATTTAGCTGCACTGGAACCTTCTCACCTCCCAGAATCAGACTTAGCTTGCAGGTTGGGTGAAGCTCTGAGCGTTTCTGCTGGAGACAGACACTTTATGCTCCTTCAGAATTCCTCAGCTGTGCTGTACTAAGTCACCTGTCTGCGATATAAGCTGCCTGCCTGTTGGCACACTTCATTCATTCATTCATTCATTCCATTCATTCTTTTGGCACAAGCTCACTAAACACCAGGCATCCTCAGACCTGGGAGGCCCTGGATGCAAGCAGGATACACATTCTGACGGAACAACTGACAGTTCTGTGCTGATTTGTTCTCTGATGGAATCAGGAAAGGAGTGTCCTGGGGGGAGACTGCAACCCAGTCCTAGTCATAGCTGAACCGAACCTGATGTGAATGAAGGCGAATCAGTAAGATGGGCTGAGGGCAGTCCAGATAGGGTGGCCCAGGGAGACTCAAGACCAGGATTAGGGGTTCCCCCCTCCTTTTGCCCGGGATTGCTGCTGCTAGTCAGACTGGATTTAAGTATCTGATTTTTTTCTGAGACAAGGTCCCATGTAGCTCAGGCCAGGCCCAGAATTCTGTATGTAGTCAAGGTTGACCTAGAACCCTGAGCCTCCTGCTCCTGCCTCTCAGGTGCTGGGATTACAGGTATGCACCGCCACAAACATACTTGGCTGAGACAATTTGTGTTTTTAGATTCTCTAGCTTTATGTGGATGAGGACTATTCCAGAAGACTAGGAGGCCCAGCTGGACCCTGTGGTGGGTGGCCACACTAGAGTCCTAGAGTCCTGGGGCCAAACGGCAGCTGCAGAGATAGGAGGTACGAAGGAGAGGATGGATGGGTGGGGAGGAGAGAATGAGAGAAGCCGAGGCTGCTGGCCGGAACTGACGCTACACAGCCGGCTGGGTGATGGCGCCCTGTCCAAAAGGGGGGGAATGGAGAAGGAGGAAACTGTAGGAAATCAGATCCAGGGCTCACTTGGGTTTTGGACATCACGAACCTCCATGTTCATAAGAGGTATAGTGCTGGAAGGTTTCATGGAGCCTCACGGGAGCCTGTGATAACTAACCAGGCCCAAGGTTCATTGCCACCGGCGGCTCACTAGTAGGCAGGGTTTCTGAACCTCGGCATATTCTGTCACTGCTGTGTCACTGCCCTGTGCTGTAGGGTATTTAACTGTATCCTAGCCTTGAGCCGCTAGAAGCCAGGAGCACAGCTCCTCCTGTTGTGACCACTCAATGTGCCTTTAGATGTCACCATGTCCTATTGGCCCATTGGTCTAGCGGAAGCATCCTTTAGTCTGGGGTGAAGGCAGGCAGGCCTGATTCCAGATAGAAGCTCTACTCTCTTCTCTAACCTTCAGAGACACACAGGGAACTCAAGCAAGGGGTGGGGCAGGTCTATTAATGGGGTGACCTGGCATCTGCTTTAAGTGCCCAAACTCCTTCCTTTATTAATAGCAAGGCTCACCTGCCTGTGCCACCCCAGCACGAGGCCTCAGCCAGCCTGCGAACTGCTGATGAAGCTCAGTCCTCACACACAGCAGGCAAAGGAAACTCAGGACCAGCAAAGCAGAGTGGCTCGCCCAAGGTCACAAGGCAGCAGAGCTCCAGTGAGTGAAGAGGTCACCCTGCTAGGGTCTGTCCCCAGCACAGCTTCCACTGGGGCAATAAGCAGCCACTATAGCATAAGCATCAGGGCAGCAGCCATAAATGCAGAGCCACAGGGACGTGCACCGCTGTGGGGCTCCATGTCTCAGTGCGTCATTTCTGTCATGGTAGCCCCTGCCCTCCACCGTAGCCTCATTCTTGGTAAGGAGTCACTCTTGGGACACCTTCAAAAAGGAACATATTGATTCCATTCTCCCAGGAGGAGAGCCCCCCAAATCCCCACCCTTAATTGTTTTTTTCTTATGGTACCCCACACTTACTAGCAACTGCTTTACCACAGAGTTATGTCCTCAGCCATCTTTTTGTTTGTTTGTTTATATTTAGAAACCAGGTCTCACTGAAATGGTATAGTAGAGCAGTGAATGGGAGAGCAACCAGCATACACTTACAGAGTAGGGATTCCCAGATAGATGGTTTGTAGGAGGCTGCTTGGTAGATCGGTCCCAGGCCCTTGCCTGCATGAGGCCCCAGGGATAAGCCCTGCAAGTCTAACTAGGCAGATGAAGAACTTAGGGGACAGCCTCCAGCATACACAGCAGAGCCTCCCAGTGCAGCTCAAGGGCCTGTGTGATTGATAGACAGTGCTGTCCCTCCCAGACCCCAGACACTCTCTCTCTCTCTCTCTCTCTCTCTCTCTCTCTCTCTCTCTCTCTCTCTCTCTCTCCTGGCTTCCAGACAGCAGAGTGGACTCTCAGCCATACCCAGTGTTGTTAAGTGCCTGGAACCAAGATGGGTGTAGGGACTCCACCAGTCAGCCCCTCGGGATTTTCAGACATTCACCTGGGTTACCCCCAGACGCTGGTGGCCTCTTAGGTGTATGGGTTCGGATCTGGACTGCAGCCACAACACCTCCAACCCCTAATCTCTCAGGCAAGGCATACAGATGTAAAGGTACCTGCAGACTAAAGCCGTGGTCCCTGTGCTAACCCAAGATTTCATTTGTTTGTTATTTTGGGGTTTTATTTTTGGATATTTGAAACAAGATCTCATGTAGTCCAGACTGAACTCACTTTGTAACCAAGGCTGACTTTGCACTCCTAATCCTCCTGCCTCTGCCTCCCAAGTGCCAGGATTACAGATGTGCACCATCAGGCTCATCTTGCTTTTGCATTCCTTTTGACAACACAGAGGTTTGAACTCGGGGCCCTGCACATGCTAGGCAAGCACTCTGCCTCTGAGCTACAGCTCCCAGCCTGTTTGGTTCCATCACATGGTCTCACTGCATAGCCCAGGCGCTCTTGCAGCCTCCCTCCTCAGCCTCCCAGGTGCTGAGATTACACCACCATACCTGCTGCCCATGCCATTCATCACTGCTACCCTCTCCATCGGCGCCTCATCTCTGCGAAAGAACCAAAGGGCCTTGTAGAAGTTAGCTTGATTCGGGAAATAAGCAGGCTAGCTAAAAAGATAAAACAATTATATTTGTATTTATTATAAGGGGAAAACTCACAAAACAGGAACAAAAAGTCCGAGCTCAGCTGTGCTGCGAAGGAACCACACAGAGAGAGCACACCTGGGCTGTGTGCTGCCATTTTAATTAGGGTCCCAGAAAGCCACACCCTATCTTGGTCCCACGTCTTAAAGACAATTGGTTGGCAAAGATTCCCCATCACCTCCCCCTTTTGTCTAAATAAGAGCAATCCAAACCCAATACAAAACTATATACAATAGGAACAGATATCAAGTATAAAATTACAACCAACATAAACAATATTAAGCAAGGAACACATGATAAATGTTTTAATAGACATTCTATTCCAAAGAGTCTAAGTCTTGCATCAGAAATAGGCTTGGCTAAATCATAAGAGGATGATAACAATGACTATCTAATCTTCAACCCCATCAAAGGCCTGAGACGAGAGATATTACTTGAGTAGGCAGGAAGTGCAATCAAGCAGTTTCCAAAGTGAGCGGTGTTAGACGGAGACAATTGGCTACCTGAGCAATCACCCAAAGTCTCATTTGCAATGTTGAAGCAACCAACTTTGGCTAAGGCCTAGCGTAACTGACAGACCATTTTCAGAGGCAGGGGATTTTTCAGAACCATCTTACCCTGTCTTGGCAAGGTTTGACAGTCCTTTTCCTTGTGTCCCGCTTATCCAGTCTGGATACCATGTACTTTGTCAGTGGTTGAGGCATGGGCAGTTCCTTGCCCAAAGGCCAATTGTGCCAAGTGGAGTGTCTTCGGTGCTCAACATTCTCAAGGGAATAGATTGGTGCTGTCAGGAGCAATCATGTCTCATGTCAACAGAACCCTAAGTTATTTAAATGCCATGTTCTACAGATCCTTGAAGTGGTTGAAGATTACCTATCTAGACAAAATATAATCTCTATGTATCTAAAGAACCTAATTAATCTGACTATATGTAAAACAAACATTAACAACTATTGACCTATAATATTTAATACCTGTATAACTTAAAGACTAAGACTTCATGTCAGAATATTAATCTGTAAACAAATGCGCAGCTATTACCCACTATTATTATTAGTGTGAATATGTATGTTAGCTCAATTCGGGAAATAAGCAAGCTAGCTAAAAGATAAAACAATTACATTTTTATCTATTATAAGGGGGAAACTCACGAAACAGGAACAAGAAGTCCAAGCTCAGCTGTGCTGCGAGGGAACCACACAGAGAGAATGCACCTGGGCTGGGCTGTTTTTTTTCTGGGTCCCAGAAAGCCTATCTTGGTCCCACCTCTTAAAGATAATTGGTTGGCAAAAATTCCCATCAGGGCCTAAGAAGTTTCTTAACCCAGCGGAGTTCCACATCCAGCCTAGGAGAGAAATGAATGGGTAAAAACGGCCATTCTGCCTGCCTTTCCTGCCTCCAGCCTTTTACTTCCTGGCTGCCAGGGACAGAAGCAAGATCTGAATGCTCATCACAGTTAACGCTTTCTCCCTGCATCTGTCCATAGAGAAGCAGCAATAGCACGGAAGTCACAGAGATCTGGGTTCAAATCTAAGCTTTACCACTTGTCAGCTGTGTGTCTCCAGACGAATGACCTAGTCTCTTTGAACACCAGTTCTTTCTGTATAAAACAAGGCATTGTGAGATCAGCTCCTAGGGTTCTTTTAATGTCATTCTACAAAACGTGCCAAGAGCCCTTCCCTGCGCCTGGCACCTTGTCAACATTTGAAACATGTCATTACCTTTTTTTCCATTTCTGTCATTCCTGTGGTTTGGAAGTTGTCGTAATAGAAATAGCTCTCCCAGATGTTGCCACTGACCTGAGCAGATGACCTGGGCAGCTTCTAGGCCTCCAGGGTCTGGGGATGGAAGAGGCTCATTGATGCTAGCGATGCTTGCTCATCACTCTGGGAGACAGAGCTCCACCTGGCTGCCCAGATCCCCAAAATTGATGGCTGAGGTAGAAGCTGAGTGGTCACTGATATCCAGCAACAAAAAGGGGCAACATCTGGGGTAAAGCTTAGCATGGTCCAATGCATTCATCTTCATGCTGGGGTAAAGCTAAGGATGGTCCAGTGCATCCTTCCTCCTTCTAGGGTAGAGCTAAGGATGGTCTAATGCATTCTTCCTCCTGCTGGGGTAAATAAAGCTAAGGATGGTCCAGTGCATCATCCTTCCTCCCTCTGGGATAAAGCTAATGATGGCCCAGTGCATCCATCCTCCCTCTGGGATAAAGCTAATGATGGTCCAGTGCTTCCTTCCTCTTGCTGTAGTAAAGCTAAGGATGGTCCAGTGAATCCTTCCTCCTGCTGGGATAAAGCTAAAGATGGTCCAGTGAATCCTTCCTCCTGCTGGGGTAAAGCTAAGGATGGTCTAGTGCATCTATCCTCCTGCTGGGGTAAATAAAGCTAAGGATGGTTCAATGCATCTTTCCTCCTGCTAGGGTAGAGCTAAGGATGGTCTAATGCATCCTTCCTCCTGCTGGGGTAAAGCTAAGGATGGTCCAGTGCATTCATCCTCCTGCTGGAGTAAAGCTAAGGATGACCCAATGCATCCATTCTCCTGCTTGGATAAAGCTAAGGATGGTCCAACGCCTCCTTCCTTCTTCCTGCCTGGAGCCAAACTCTGCTCAGACCTCGAAACTATAGCTGTGATTCCCAGTGTCAGGGATGGGGACAGATAAAGGATGACTGGGTCCTGGGATGTGGGAACCATTGCAGAGGGTCAGCAGAGTGTGTGCTGGACACTCTTCAGCTGGTCTGCTGACCTCTTGAGTCTCCCTGACTCGCTCAGTCATCAGATTGGACGGATACCCATTCTAGTTTCCATGTTTCCTCCCTCCTCCCTCCTCCATCCTTTCTTCTCCCTCTGCCTTCCTCCTCCTCGCTTCCTTCCCTCCTCCAGCTTCCCTTCTTTCTAGCTTCCCTTCCTTCTCCTCTCCCTAACCCTGCCCCTCCCCCAGTGGTGTGCAAACTTGCAGCGTGAAGAGACTTGGGAAGGCCTGTGCTGGTGGCTAAGATCCCACAGAAGCAGGAACCAGGACTTCAGAATCCTTTTCTTGGAAACCCTCTGGGCTTGCCCCCTACCCCCAACACACCTTGGCAGGGAAAGGCTTGCTCGGGAGGGCCTCACACATGAGGTGTGGGGAAAGCTGTCTGCCAGCGGGAGGAGTCTCCCTTCCCTCTCGCACGGATTGTCGTCCTCCATCAAAAATTCGGGGGCTCTGCCTTGTGCCCGGAATGGCACCAGCCACTGCAGAGACAGGGTAGAGCCTTTTGTGTGTGTGTGATACTTGCTAGTCGTCTGGGCTCCCTCTAGAACCCAGCTTCTACCTCCTTTCCCAGCCACTTCTCTACTCAGGCTGCCCCTGCACCTGCACTTGATGCCCGGTGGTGTCCTTAGCCCTCTGCTCGCTCTCTGCAGCCACAAAGGTCTTGCCAAGCTCTCAGTCAGATCACATCGCTCCCCAGCTCCCTCCAGCGAGAGCACACCCACTTGTGAAAAAGCCGGGCTCAGCCCCAATGCCTCCGGCTCTAACCCTGACCAGCTCTGGTATTTCCCAGGGTCTTAAATGAACCCGCGGATGCTTAACAGGAAGAGAAGTTGAGGCAGTTGGAAAGGCCTGTGTTGGAGTCTTGCTCCAGTCTGCTTGGGCACGTTCCTTTGTTTCTCTGAGCCTCTGTTTTCTCATCTGAGAAATGAGAGTATAAATGCTAGGCAGTCCCCATGTCATAGACTAGCCACAAAGGTCAAATGGGATTGAACCCAAGGAACCCCGCTCTGCCCATACATGGGGCCACAGTCTCATTGGAGAGCATACTGTGCTGAAGGTGCATCCCAGAAGGCTGGGAACACCACAAGGTGATGTCTGGGGAAGGAGCTGGACCGGTGCATTAAGAGTCACTAAGTCATGGGCTGGTGAGATGACTCAGTGGGTGAAGACACCTGCCGTCAAGCCCGAGCTTAATATCTGATCCTCACGTGGTGAGAAGACAAAAGACTCGACTCCTGCAAGTTGTCCTCTGACCTCCATCATTGTGCTGTGGGATGCACAGAACCACACACACACACACACGCACACACACACACACACACACACACACACACACGATGGATGGATGGATGGATGGATGGATGGATGGATGGATGGATGGATGGATGGATGGATGGATACATAGATAGATACATACAAACATAGATATATACATACATACATACATAGATTGATTGATTTTTAAGAAGATCTAACCGCTGTGTCACCTGCTAAGCTTGAGCAGCCCCCAAGTGGGTTTTGTGGGTGCATTCCTCCTGTGGAGCAGAGAGGGAATGAAGCTGGATGGCCACCTAGGCTGTCCCCGAGTTGAAAGCTTGGCAAACGTTGAAGCCAAGATAGTGGTCTGAGGGGGGTCAGCAGCTGTTGGATATCCAGAAAGAAGAGTGTGTTCCCAAGACTGAAGGAGGCCCTCCTGACCTGCTGGGCGTGATGGGTGTCAGTTCGGGGGCAGGTCCAGAAGTAGGAGACCACGAGGAACCCTCAGGCCGCGAAGTTCACAGAAGAGCCATTTTTCATGGCTGAGTGGGGAGAGGAGAGCTCAGCTTCACTATGTATCTGGCTGAAGACCACCTGACTCCTGGGTTTGAGACAGCCATGACCTGGCACCGTGGCCTGGGGCTATAGATGTGGAAGGCCTGCTGGAGGAATGAAAACAGCTTTCCATTGGTGATGTGAAGTAAGCCCCAGTGCTTTGGGCTCATGGTGGCGGTCACACTTCCAAACTGAAACTCTGCCTGGGAGACCCGGCGGTAGGCTTAAGCTGCAATTCAAAAGGTGCTGTTGGGATCCTGCAAGGTGGCATCCCTAGTTTGGGCAAGAAAGGGGGAGATGACTAGAAAATTTTTCAGCAAGATTGCTAGAAGAACCCAGATTCTAGGGGTCACAGATATAGCTCATTTGGTAAAGTGCACAAAGCCCTAGGTTTGCTCCCCAGCACCCTGCAAACCAAGGGTAGCGTCACATATCTGTAATTCCAGCACTTGGGAGAGCTGGAGGCCGGATCAGGACCAGCTCAAGGTCATCCTCAGCTACTTGGAGAGTTCACAGGCTGCCTGGGGACAGTGGGGAGTGGAGAGTGTATGTGCACACAGTACGTGAAGGCCCAAAGTTTGATCCTGGCAATCATCATCGTTGCTCTTTTACCTTACTCCTCTAGGCATGGTCTCTTCAGCAGACCCAGGTCTGTTTATATGGCTAGTTTTGTTAGCCAGCTTACTCTGGGGGTCTTTGGTCCCTTCCTTCCTAGGCTGGGATTACAGCCGTACCTAACCAGCCTGACACTTAGGTGGGATCTGGGAATCCAAACTCAATCCTTACTGAACCAACTCCCCAGCTCCTTAACCACCTGTGAACGAGAGGACCCTGCAGATGCCAACAGTGATCCCAAGCTGGTGCTGAGGGGAAGAGGGTCATAGAGATGGCTGCTGCTTACAGAAAGCTAGAAGTCACATCTCTAGCATCTTCTAAGAGCGACGGCCAAGATGCCCCTCCCATCAGGATCAGGGACTGCCTGGAAGGGAAACACCACTCCCAAGCATTTGTAGGACTTTGCTGAGTCCCTGGCTCTGGACTAGGCACTGTAGGTCCAGAAAGCCTCCAAACACTTCCCCTCTGATCCTGGAGAGCCACCTACAACAAGAGAGACGTTTCACAGGGTGTGAAAAGCGCATGTCATGTAACGGTATGAACTAAACAGTACTCCTGTGATTGGCATCGTGAAGAGCAGGCAGGGCAGTGAGACAAAGCCAAACCTGGTCTAAATCAGGGTTTGAATCCAGACTGCCTCCTCCTAGCTAGGGAACCCTGAGCCAAACACTCTACCTTCTCTGAGACTCAGTTGCTTTCTCTGTAAAATGGGTTCGCGGCAGCCCCTGCCTTGCTCATTTTCTGACAGGAGTGAAGGGTAGACTTGGCGTGGCTGTGAACCATCTGCATCTCGTTCGCTGTTATACAGGATGCCCAGCACCTGGAGATGTTATGTGACAGCACAGAGTGAGCATGGGTCTTAGAAACAGAATTCTAGCCAGGCGGTGGTGGCGCACGCCTTTAATCCCAGCACTTGGGAGGCAGAGGCAGGAGGATCTCTATGAGTATAAGGACAGCCTGGTCTACAAGAGCTAGTTCCAGAACAGGCACCAAAGCTACACAGAGAAACCCTGTCTCAAAAAAAAAAAAAAGAAAGAAAGAAAGAAAAGAAAGAAGGGAGGGAGGGAGGGAGGAAAGAAGGAAAGAATTCTTTGGTGTTTATACCCCAGGACATCTGCACATCTCATTCCTAATCCATACCCCAAACCATGGCAAGGAAAAAAGTGGAACCCCCACCCCAAGACTCCCTCAGGACATCTCAGGACACCCAGGCTCCCATCCAGGGACTGCACAGCCCAGCCAAGGCCGTACCACCAGCTCATCATTAAGATGCTGTGGGTGTGGGGTGAAGCTACCCAGCGCTGCTTCCGGACCTCGCTCTGAAAAGCCCTGATAACAAGTGCACATTGACAGCAAGGGTTCCCCAGGCGAGCATGCTGTCCCCGGCTCGCATCTGAGCCCTCACCCGAGACGTTTTCTCGCTTCAGCAGTTTGGCTTGTCATACAAAGGGGGCTCTGATTCCTCCTGATGGCTGACTCCTCTTGCATGAAAAAATGGCTTTTATTGTCTTCGAGTCCAAGGAGCCCAAAGATTCCCGAATGTGACCAGGCCAGATGCCTGGTGGCCGAGGGGTCCCACTGGCCTAACCGTTCAGAGAGGCCCTCTTCTTCCTCCTTGGTGATCACTTACAGCCTGTAGCCTGAGGCCCTGAAGCTGTGTCTCTCTGGCCTCGGAGTTTCTGTCTCCTTTTCTCATGCTAGTCAGCTCCTTTGTCCACAAGGGCGGCGTTTGATGTGTCCCAAAGGTTCCTTTTTGTCTGGGTAACCACTGTGCCAACGTGGCCACCATCATTTACATACCTGACCACCCCTGGGATGCTCTTTTCTTTTTTATGTGCCCCCACCCTGTATGTTTGTGTGTGTAGAGAGAGAGACTAGAGTTCAATGCCAGGTGTCTCTCTTGGTCTCGCTCCACCTTGTCTTTTGAGACCGAGTCCCTCACTGAATCTAGAGCTTACCAATTCAGTAAGACTAGCTGGCCAGAGAACCCCAAGCATCTGCCTGTCTTTACTCCCCAGCACCGAGATGACAGACACACGCCACATCTCCAGACATCAAGCTTGGGTCCTGGGACTTGCATTGCAAATACTTCACCCACTGAGTTCTCTCCCCATCTCAGGTCCTCCTTCCATAAATGTCAGTTTCTCCCCTCTTGTTCCTGTCTTCCCTCTTTCCTTTTAATTATTTATTATGTATAGTGTTCTGCTTGCACACGAGAAGAGGGCACCAGAGCTCATTATAGTTTGTTGTGAGCCACCATGTGGTTGCTGGGAATTGAACTCAGGACCTTTGGAAGAGCAGCCAATGCTCTTAACCTCTGAACCATCTCTCCAGCCCCCCCCCATCTTCCCTCTTTTCCTTTTTATTTCTAATAATTTCTCTTCTTCCCTTCCTGGCCGGCCATATTTAATTCACTTCCTGCACAAGACAGCCTTTTAAAAGTCCTTGAAGCATTTCCAGGATTTAAAAAAAAAAAGTATTATTTTAACTCTGCCATGATTAAGGAGTGTTCTTAAACACGGAGAGAATTCTATTAAATAACAAACTGAGCGAGCGAAAACCCCATGGTTGTGGGCCCTTTAAAGATCTTCTGGGTGCAAAGTAGATGGGACTGTGGCAATGGCTGCTTTATTAGGCTGAGAAAAATATTGAAAGGAAATTCACCAAAATGTTAATGCGGTAGTCACGGCAACCAGTGATTTATCTTATCTCCAGTGGTTTCCAAATTTTCTATTATGTTGGAGGGGGTGGTATAAACCACTGGGCCCGGCTCCAGACAGATGAATGGATGTGTGTGTTTCTTCTCCACTGACAGTGTTTCATCTCTTCATTCTTAAATGCATCTAGGCGCCACACCCATGGCTTGTAGCCAGGATTTCACGACTGGCCACCCCTGACTTATAACCAAATTGATTCCTGGATCATCCATAGCTGACTCTTTCATTCCTGTAGGTTGCAGTTTACACACTGGGTCTTTCGTCCTAGAGACGTAGCTCTCGTCCATAAAAAGCGCTCAGAGTAATTGAGAAAATGAAATGGAGATGTGGGCTCTCAGGGACTTCTATCACATCTGTAAAGCCGAGTACCTCATAGAGAGCCCTGAAGGTCCTGAGACCTCCCGAGGGATGGCCAGACTGACTCCAGTTATGTTGAGGCAGAAGCAGCCTCGATCTGATGCCTCCCCCAGCCCCTGGGGTTCCTCCCCTGTGACAAGCTTAAACAATGCTTCGTTGCACCAGAATTTCTCACACTCTTTCAGTAAAGGACTCTCTCTCCAAAAGAAAAAAAAATCCATTTGTGTAAAGTTTGGAGAAACCTATGCGTAGAGTATATGGGGGGAAAAGCAGCTTCCGCGGGGCCTCTTCACGCTGGTGACCCCTTTCTCTTGGTGTCACGGTCCCTTGGCCCTTTAAACGACACTTGATGCACAAGCGTCAGCTCCCTGTCTGTCCTGACGGCCAGGTTACCACGCTGCGTCCAGCTAGCTGGGGTCTCGGTTAGGACAAAGGTGTGAATGAACACAGCAGGAGAGGCCATGGATGCCAGCACAGGTTCTCCAGCTCGCCTTTGCAGCTCTTGACCTGGGAAGGTTATTCTTGATGCTGATCAAAATTGCCGTCCCTCTGGCAGTGACGTCACTCCTTTCTTCTTCAGTCTTTCCTGGAACCTGAAAACAAAGCACTCGTCTCTGGACCTTCAAGGCCATTCAGATTCTCGGAAGTGGTTATTGCTCCTGAGTCTGCCCATCTCTGGAGAAGAGGAAAGGAAATTTACCTGGATTTTTGTGTTTTGTGTGTGTGTGTGTGTGTGTGTGTGTGTGTGTGTGTGGTGATTGCATTATAGATTATATGTAGTTGTGATATAGGTTATATATGGTTACATTGTATATATTATATGTGTGGTTGCAGTGTGTGTGTGTGTGTGTGTGTGTGTGTGTGTGTGTGTGTGTGTGTGTGTGTGTTTGCCCGTTTCTGGCTTAAAATCAGCATGCCATTGTAAAATGATGAGATGATGAGTCCAGGCCCCTCCAGGAAACCCTCTTCCTTTTTAGAAGTCAACCCAAACAAGAAGCAGCCCAGGTTAGCCCATTCTTGTCCTGATGGTGTGTGCCTTCTCGGCCACGACAGCAACTTATCCACCCACCCTCTCCTGATCACCTTTCTCTTTAGCATAATTACAAATCTTTTAACAACTACCGAGCACTCTGCGGTCCCAGCACAATATCTATTATCTCCCCTTCCGTGCATTTCCCTTTATGTTATTTCGCTTTTCTCCTTCTAACAGCTAGGATTTAACGGTGTTTAATTAATTATTGAATTAACTACCAAGTAATCAGGTAGCTTGTGGGCAGAAGGAGAGCTAGTAGCTGCAATGGCCCTTACTGTGTGCCAGCAGCTGCCCCGAGTGGTTTATATACATTAGTATACATTCACCTGGTTAATCCTCAGCTTCCCTCCCGAGGTAGGCACTGCCACTACTTCCCATAGATGGAGAAACTGAGGAATAGAGGAGCCAGCAGGTAGTGAACTCAGGGTCTGTGCACGTCAGCTATACCAGCTGCCGCTCGGCGACAATACTGGCTGCGGCCTGCCGAAACCGTGGCACAGGCATTCCATGGTAAGCCTCAGCGTGGCATTGCAGCATGCCCGGCTTATTCCTGTGACTGCCTGGGACACTGTGGGTGTTGTCACTCGGGTCTCTGGCTCCACAGCCTGGTCTGAATTCTTTCTCCATCCTCTGCTAAAAGCTGCCACGTGCCGGTTGCACGATCAGGAAGAGGAGGGGATTGTATTGTCTCTGAAATGCCTGAAATGACCTAGGAGATTGGGGCTCCCAGTACAAGCAGTCAAAGCCACGGGGAGAGGCTGAGTGTAGTTAGAGAGCAGGACCTACCCAGCAGGGGCATCGCAGTGGTTGGTACACTGGCTGTGGGCCAGGCTGGCGTGGCAGGCTTCATGGAGGAGGAAGGGAGAGCTGTGGAACCACAACTCTGCATGATGCTGGGTCCGGATCTGACTCATGCAGCCCACATGGATGGAGGCTACTGTGAGACTGGGGGCGGCTCTGAGGATGGGGTGCTCTCAAAGATACAGGAAACACTCTGCTGAGACATCTCTTGGAGACGACATTCACCACACACCCCCGGAAGAGGTCCCACAGGGGCTGCCACCACAGTCACACTTTCACACCTGAATCCCAACCATGCCGTTCACCTACTGACTGGCACAAATCAGGCGGGAACCAGTGTGCCCATACTGCAGGCAGGCTTCCATTCAGATCAAATTCAAAGCAGGCAAGACTGTCGAAGGTGATGCTAGCAAAATGGCTTCTTTTGGGGGTCATTGGTGGGGAGAGGTAGAGAGAGCCTGCCAGGCCGTGAACATGTTCTGTCTCTACCAGTGTGGGAGTTACATGGATGTAGACAGTTTGTTCATCTAACTCTTCTCTCGGGATTGTGCTCTCTGTATTAGCTTCAATAAAAGTTCCCCCACGAGAAAATGCAATCTGGGATGACAAAGGCCCCCAGGTGGCCTGCTCCATCCCTCAGGTGCTTGTCCCCGATGATTTGTACTCTGGGGTTTCTGGTTGTTGGTGTTTGAACCTGATAAACCCAGCGCATGCTCGTTCAAGGTGTCTGTAGCTAGCCCCATGCTAAGTTCCAGGAATGTGAGGACTCATTCATTCATTCGTTTGTTCAGTCTTTCAGCTGCCTTGTGTGGCCCTGGAAGCTGTTAGAAGGGAGTCTTTATTGGCAAGTTCTGAGTTGTAAGGCTGTTTAGGATGACATGGCCTCCCACATGGGTCATGCGTCAGGATCTCTAGCTTCCTGGAATTCTCACAAACCCCATGGAAGGTGGGGTCTACCAGCCTCCAAAGGTAACATGGCAGGAAGAGAATGGACTTGAACTCACCCAGGTGTGGCCTAACCTGATTTCCAACAGGATCCTTCCAGTCGCTTCGCAGGAGGTCTACCCTTGGGTGGCTCCTGCGTGGGAGAGGAGCTGCTGGGACCCTTGGCTTCTGTCAGCCTGGGGGAAATCAGGAAAGGCTCCACGGAGGAGGTGGTACTGCCTCTTTGCTTTAGAGAGGGTACAAGAGTCCCTCAGGCAGGAGGAATGGCCACACAGAGACACCTGTCTCCATACACTCACATGGTTTGTACTCTGTTCATTTAGCTGGTACTTAATGAAGTTTCCAGTGGCACAGAGAATGCTAGCCTGTCCCTCAAAGAGTGTGAGCATTCAGTGTGGAAAGAGGGACAGCCACCCCCATCAAGGTTACACACACACACACACGCACACACACAGACGACTGACCATGCACACACAGGAGCTTTGGTAGCGAGACAGGGAGAAGGAGGTTCTCTGAGGAATGGGGGTGTTTTGGAAGGTTCTGTAGATGGCACCCGTGTAAGCCAGGTTGAGAAGTTAACCATAAATCCATCAGGGCAACAGGGAAAGGGGGTTCAGAGCAGATGGTGAGTGAGGAAGCAGGGAGGGTGTTCTAGGCAACATGGCCATTCAGCAGCAACTGCAACCCTGGGCAGGGGGGAGTCTCTGGAAGGTGTGAGCACAAGCCCTGAATTGCCCAAGAAATGTAGCAGTGTCCGAGCAGAAAGCTCAAGCAATCAGGCTGGGAAAAGGCAGAGGCCGGAGCTAACAAGCCCTGTCCTCCTGTCCCGCGAGAAGCCTGTGTGTGCCCTCCTGGCTGAGAGGTGCAAGGTGAAACTGCTCACTGCCTCTGTGCAATGCAGAATGGGTGGGAAGGAGCAAGGCCCAGGGCAGGACGTCTTCAGGAACATCTGAGGATCCAGAGTGGGTACAGTGGAATCTGAGTCAGGACAGGGGAATGAAGGAGAAAATATGGCACTTCTGCTTCTCTTCCGGGAAATGGACCAGATGCAGGAATGTAGGGGACCCATTGTGGGTGTTGGAGTGGATGGCGAATCATAGTGGAGGCATGTACCCAGCCAGCTTGACTGCCCCGGTCTAGTTGGACAGACTGTACAAGGCTCTCATGCCTTAACTGTCCTCATTTCACAGGTAGGGAAACTGAAACACCATGAGTGTCAGGAACTTCTCAAGTGGCGGGGCTAAGGTTGGGATTTGAACCCAGGAAGTCTGGTCCCAGAGTCATGTCCCTAACCACTGTCCAGGGAGGCTGGTGCCCTCCAGATGCAGGATGAGAGTGATGAATGTCTCCAGGGTGGTGATACTTCAGGAAGACACAGGGCAGGTGGTACTGCCTGCAGGAACCCACAACTGGGACATGGGAAGATCTGGACCTTCTAGGGAGGCTTGCCTGCCCTGCTTCCAGGAAGAGCTTGACAAGCTGGTGTTCCTCCCACCCTGCTCCATGCTCCTCCCCATCCTGTTCCATGCTCTTCCCACCCTGCTCCATGCTCCTCCCACCCTGCTCCATGCTCCTCCCTACCCTGCTCCATGCTCTTCCCACCCTGCTCCATGCTCTTCCAACCCTGCTCCATGCTCCTCCCCACCCTGCTCCATGCTCTTCCCACCCTGCTCCATGCTCCTCCCTACCCTGCTCCATGCTCTTCCCACCCTGCTCCATGCTCTTCCAACCCTGCTCCGTGCTCCTCCCCACCCTGCTCCGTGCTCCTCCCACCCTGCTCTGTGCTCCTCCCTACCCTGCTCCATGCTCCTCCCCACCCTGCTCTGTGCTCCTCCCACCCTGGTCCCTGGAAAAGCCAAAGCTCAATAATGGGACAGGCCACTCCTTAGGTGTTTTCAAGACCATGAGGCCAGGTGGAGAGGATAGAATAGAGCCTACTGAACACCCCCAACCAGTGCTGCTGTAACAAAGAACCAGAGGCTGAGTGGCCTCCTGTTACAGACTCCACATACAGCCTCCCTTTGGCCAAGCACCATAGGCGGGGAAGCTGGGAAGCACAGAACCCTGGAGTACAGGGACTTTCAGGAGGCAGGTGATTGGTGAGCAGTGTGTCCTGTTGGTCTCGGTGCCAGTTCATGCATGCTGATGTGCCTCAGGTCACACGTGTGTGCAAGCCATGGCGGCCCACCAAGAAAGGAAAGCAATTACAGTATGCCCGCCTGTATAGACATCTCACAACTGCACACCCTTTTTTCATACATGTGACATGTGAATGTGCATAGCCACAAAGCCACTATCCTGACAGTCCCCAAGCTGGCTACATGACTCCCTGTTTGTGCCCACCAGGGAGCACACGTGTCCCTCACATGGCACCTGAAGCTGTGTCTGTCTGGAACCTGTCACCCACACTCAGGTGGGGTAGTGGGACAGCCCAAGCCAGAGCGTGGATATCGAGACCCTGCTGTCTCCTCCCTGTGACCTGTGACCCGGCCATTGTGGTTGTCAGAGCCACCTTGCAGAGGCATCTTCCTCCTTCCCACTGCTGCTCATGAGAGAGACGCAGCCAGAGGAGCCGGGGAAGAAGAGGAGGCCCCGGGAAACAGCAGTGTCTGTTCCCCTTTGAAGCTACGGGGCAGCTTTTCTGTTCTCCTTAGAAAACTAACCTGGGAACTCATGGTGTACCCCGCCATAGCCCTAACCCTGCCCTTCCACACCCACACACTCACCTACTGTATCTCACCCACCCCTTGCCTTGATCAATCATTTATCCCTTATGTCCCATGCCATCTTCTGTTCTCCAGAAGCCAGTAAGAAACATGAGCCATCAGGGGCCAAAATGTTCCAGAAATTTATTGGTAGAGGCATCCCATATCATGTCATCTGAAAGGGGCAGGAGTGGCAGGTGAGAAGCGGCTTTTTAACCACATCATATGTAGCATGGGGGGCAGCTGTAGACTGTATTGTGCCCGCCCCCAAAGACATACTAGAGTCCTAACTTCCAGGACCTGAGGAGGACTTTAGAGTCAAATGTAATCAAGTTAAGCTGAGGTCATTCTCTGCTAAAGTGGCCCTGAATCAATAACCTGGGCGCTTATGAAAGACACAGGAAGAAGAGAGAAGACGAGGCAGGTTTGACCTTTGAGCCAGAAAGCCTGGCTCCTGTCCACACTTCAAGCTTCCCAGGTCCAAGAGAGAATGAAATCAGGTCTTTGAAGCCACCCACCCAACGTGTGATACTTAGTAATAGCAACCCCAGGAAGTGAATTCGAGATGAATTCAGCCTCACATAATTGCCAGAGTCAGTCGACTCCGGAAAATCTTTTGTGCATCACCCCGCAAGAGACTAAAATTCACATGATTTGTTAGCCACTGTGTGTTGATAGCTCACTGTGCAAGGATCTGAGTTCAATCCCCAGAACGCATCTTAAAAAAGAAAAGAACGGCCAGGCATAGTTGACTCAAGCTCATAATGGCAGGAGTGGCCACATGGAGGCTGGTGGCTCCCTGCAGCTCACGAGCTAGCCTGCCTGCTTGGGGAGTTCTAAGACAGTAAGAGACCCTGTCTCCAAAAAGAAATAGGTGGACAGCAGCTGAAGAACCATTCCCAAGGTCTTGCTCTGGCCTGTATGTATGAGTGCACCCGTACACACATGAGCATGGACACATGCGCACGCATAGTGCACTGTGGAGTCTAAGAATGCGTTCACATGGGCATAGACACACTGTGCACACAGTGCACTGTGGAATCTAAGCATGCACACACATGAGCGTGGACACGTGTGCATACACAGTGTACTGTGGAGTCTAAGAATGCATTCATATGAGCATGGACACGTGTGCATACACAGTGCACTGTGGAGTCTAAGAATGCGTTCACATGAGCATGGACACGTGCACACACAGTGCACTGTGGAGTCTAAGAATGCATTCACATGAGCATGGACACGTGCACACACACAGTGCACTGTGGAGTCTAAGCATGCACACACATGAGCATGGACACAGTGCACTGTGGAGTCTAAGCATGCACACACATAAGCATGGACACACTGTACTATGGAGTCTAAGAATGCATTCACATGGGCATAGACACACTGTGCACACACAGTGCACTGTGGAATCTAAGCATGCACACACGAGCGTGGACACGTGTGCATACACAGTGTACTGTGGAGTCTAAGAATGCATTCACATGAGCATGGACATGTGTGCACACACAGTGCACTGTGGAGTCTAAGCATGCACACACATGAGCA